>CM062290.1:474749010-474879621 GCA_031216915.1 Pictodentalium vernedei
TATATGGGCTCCCAGTGGGAGCCCGAATTATAACTTAGATAATATGAGGAATATTCTTTAAAAATCTTTTTTTTTAGATCCACTGGTCAGAAGCTTTGGATATTTGGTATAAGCTTTTCTTAGGAGGAGCAGATGCAACTTGTTGAAATCAATTCTCTGAGTTGATATTTAGGCTTCCATGTCAGGTGAGTGCCCTCAGGCCCATTGGGGCCTCTTGTGGTTAAGAAAGTCGCACCATCTAGTAGGCAAGGAAATGAGGCTTCTTTTCGTAACGGACTTGCTGTCGCTGATTGCACAGCTCATCGCAGTATTCCTGCTAATGCAGAAGCACTCAACGTCAATCTCAAAACTTGAGCTGTCGAAAGGTGCTTGAGAGGTCCAGTCATCTGCCTGTGCAGATGCAGGTGACCGTGGTTCTAAAACTGATTTAGACGAATGATGAAAGGGATTCGGAGGAGGATAACCTTCCCTTTCGGAACAACTCATGGCTGATATGGATACTATCCATTATCGTTTCCTTGAACTTGTTCCAGTGAATCACAATGCTGCGAGTAATTTTGAGAAACAGCTACCGTTGTTAGACACTGACTTCATCTGGACTTCAGCAGGATAATAAGATCTTTTTCCAGTTAAGTCTACATGGGTGTCACAGGTCTTCGATTATGTAGATGATGCCATATTTAACTTCCTGTGGGAAGAAGTAATACGGTTTCTTATCATCATCTTCTGTATTTTTAACCGTTTTTTGATCACATACATTTAAAAAACGACCGGGGGAAGATGTGTTGAGAGTTTCTCTGTGTTGAATGAGCAGGCCAAGGTCTTAGTTGTAGCCTACCTTCATCATTTCACTGTTCGCTCAGACACAATTGAGATTATAATTTTCTTTTCAGAGCGAATTTAGACTCACGGTCTTATGTACTTCACTTTTAAGTACTGTGACGCAATGTTTGTATGGAAAGGAATTTTGTGGATGTTTGTACCTTTTGAAAATTCTTTCGAGGCCTATTTATCACATCTCTGTCTTAACCCTTTACCCAACGCAGACGATATCAAAATTTATTATTTTAAATATCATTTCAAATTTTTCAAAAAATTTCAACAAAACCATATCATGTGACCCCCTCGTTGGAACGAGCTCGACGAGCTCGTTCCAACGAGGGGTCACATGATATGGTTTTGTTGAAATTTTTTGAAAAATAATATTTTTTTTAACTGCTGAATTTGCATATTACGCGGACGGATGCGGGCGATTCGTTGGGTAAAGGGGTTAACAGATGTTAAGTGGGAGCTATTCTGATGTGACGAAGCCTTGCGTCGTCATTTTTAACATTTGACTAGGTGGAAAACTTGCTATAGTCGCTTTAGTTTTCCAGACACTAAGTCTTTGATGGTAAGCTTTCATTAATGTAGGATTAAGCTACAAGAAAGCATCAATACTCGGCTCTTTAAGTTGGGGTCTAATTGACCAACACCAGCAGAAAGAGTAGGAGAGGTTGTCCTTGACTCAGATCGTCTATAAGGACTCATAGCGAAGGTATAGGTATCCCTCCTATATATAACTTTAGGGATTGTCTATACAGCCACTTGGAAACGGGTGTTTACGTCTGTTTGAGTTTACTGATCAGACACCCCTGAGCCGGTGGCTCGAGGCTCTTATAGAGCTCGGTCATACCGATTTTGACTGCAACTGGATAATTAGGATATTTATGATAATCTTTCAGTCGAAAAGCGATTGTTCATATAATCAGTGATGCGGCGTGTATAGTTCTTAAGATCACTTGAAGAATGAACTAGATAATGTCCCTTGCAATGAATGTAGGATACACGTAACCTACAGTTCATTTTCAACAAGCTGGTTCATCTGTTGTTTCACAGTGCGAATTATCCAGTTGTTAGGCTTGCTGTTGTCTTTTATCATACGCATTAACAGCGGAAGATTTTATTCGTCGAATGGGGTTGTGCGGAGCGGCTATGAATGTTATTTCGATGGGCCGCTTACGCACACGTCCCCTTCAGTTATTCTTAACTGGAGTGGTAGATGTTTTTCGCTCTAGTCCTGTTTTATTTTAGCAGATCTTTTAACATAAGGTCAAGTTTGGGCATATATTTAACGGTTTTCTCAATTACCTGGTATGACGGATATGAGTTCATATATTGGTTCACAATCCTGAGTCTGATGATCTCTTTATGCAGGGTTCTTGGGACCCTCGGTTCTTGGAGACCACATATTCAGAAATGATGTCTTATTGTTTATGCTACATCATTGAATTTATATTATTAGCGATCATGTATTTATAGACGCAGATCATAGTTTATCAGAAGAAAATAAAGCGCTTCTTTTTGTCATTATTTTCCAGTAGAAGGGATATTTTGGTTCATTCTATTGATAGATGGATTCAATTAGCTATTCGTACCGCTTAGGAAAATTTATCTTCCAATCAGCAGTCAGTGCTTAAGATTTCAGCGCATGAAGTAAAAGCGCTGGCAGAATCTTGGGCTTATTCTAACTGTTTGGCTATTACATGATCTTATGTAGGATCGCTTCAGGATAGTTAAGTTTGCGGTGCACAGGAATAATAGTTTCCATCATTTGTGTCTCCAGAATTAGGCATTTGATCACATACAATTGATGCGCAGCCGTATTCAGGGGAATGAATGATAGGGTACATCTATCCTTCAATTCATTTGTTTCTGTTGATTACATTGAGGTTAACAGTCTCAGGGTGATTCCTGCTAATACCATTTCAGTTTTCTCAAAAGTGTCTGTTATTGAACATTCGCCAGAAGTTTCCTCCTCAAGAGGGCTTTCTTCTTCAGGAGAAGTTTTGTTCTTCACGTCATTCTTGACTCTTAGTAGCATAACAGAGTATGTCAGATGTGAGGGAGCCTTGCGGTTACTATATTTTGCTGTCTGGACCAGCAATGATTAAGTGATGTGAGTGAGGTGGTTTCGAGATGAATTCAAATTCACCCCCCCCCCCCCCCCCCCCCCCCCCACACACACACTCACTCTCACACTGTCGCGTATATATATCTTAATACATACATACTATGAGCAAGCCAGAAAATAAGCAGACTGTCATCTGAAAAATGAGGTCCCCAGAGGTTGAATTTAGTGATGCTACCCTGCACAACAGGGTAGCATCACTAAATGTACCGGCTGTGAACCTCAATCTGAATCAGGGTCTCAAAACTAAACAGAAAGAGGTAACCAGAGGATAAATTGGCCCGTTGTATGGGATAGCATCATCAAATTCACCCTCTGGGGACCTCATTCTACAAATGTCTTACTGCTTATTTTCAGGCCTGACTATGAGTTCATAGGTGACTGCATAACCAGTTCGTGGTTTTTTTAGATGATTACATGCAGGATTTTAATGCACTCGCGCAATATTTTATTATGCTATTGCTTCGGTGGACCTTGAAATTATTATATATTTCGGGGGCGATCTGTGTTGGAGCTGGTTAATCATATAGTAAAACCTGTCTTGAGAGACCACTGTCTTGAGAGACCACATGTCTTGAGAGACCACATCTGCCAGGCACCAATTGGTTTTACTCTATAATGTACCTGCTATGGGAGACCACCTGTCTTCAGAGACCACCTGTCTTAAGAGACCACTGTGACCTGGTACCAACTTGTATTTTTATGCCATAATGGACCTGTCTTGAGAGACCACCCCTTTTAAGACTGAAACCATGACA
The DNA here is from genome assembly GCA_031216915.1 of Pictodentalium vernedei. NCBI lineage: Eukaryota > Metazoa > Mollusca > Scaphopoda > Dentaliida > Dentaliidae > Pictodentalium > Pictodentalium vernedei. The sequence continues at coordinate 474,752,719 of CM062290.1, forward strand.
AAAACTTTTTACCTGCTCTGGAATTGGAAAATCCATTGTGGTTATACTAACAATTAAAAGTATTAAAAGCTGTTAATTGGGTTTCAATTGCTAACTCATACAGATTGAGATGTTTTTATGACCTCTGTGAAAAGATTAAGATTATTGCTGAATAGACAATTTCATACATACCTGAAATGTGACAGATAGGAATAAAAATAAATTTGTGGTGAAAATCTTTTTGTAACAAATTGAAATGGACTGTTATAAAAATTATAAAAATAAATTAGTGTTGAAAATCTTCAAGGAAGATTTTCAACAAGAATTTATTTTTATAATTTTTATAACAGTCCATTTCAATTTGTTACAAAAACTTCATAAAAAAGAACAACTACAAAGTAATTACAAAAATCCATTCTTCTCCATTTCTGAATTTTGTGGTTGGTTATTTACTGACTTAAGAAAACCTGAAACCTGTTATGAGAGACCACCTGTCTTGAGAGACCACTTTTGTGTGGCCCAAAGGGCGGTCTCTCAAGACAGGTTCTACTGTACCTACCTCCATTTCTTGATCCTGGTCTCTATTTTGTCGGTTCTCAAATCGCATATTCTCACATGTTTATAATTGTAGATACCAACTAGTACACGTTGGAGAGTGTTCTTACAGGATTTTATTGTACAGAGGCTACCTGTGGATGATCTTTGAAGTGTGTTTTCTCTGCAGAGATTGTTCATCGTATCTCGTTTTAACTTGTGTATGTTATATTAATATTTCACCGATTTCGTCGTACCTGTATACGCCGTCTGCAGTGCATATTTTGTAGCGGACAATCTGATTTACCAAAATCGTTGCTATAGTCTTGGCTTATGAAGTGGCATTAAGCACTATTTATTATTCATGAATTAATTCCTGAGTGCCTGATCGATATTTTTATGTGTACCCATACTATGTATGGTACACATAATGCCATCATCTGGAGTGGCCATCTGTCGTTCGTCCATCCTTTGTCCGTCCGTCTGTCCGTCCGGCGTCCGTATCCATTTCTTTGTCATTCGATAACTTGAAAAATATTGCTTGGATTGTCAAGTTACTTTATATTTGTGTTCAGGTTACTGATGTGCCGAGCTGTATAGTTTTTGGTGTAAATCTGATAATTTGATTCTGAGATATGAACCCTTTATCCTTCAAATTGAGAACTCCTCCAATCCCTTTGGCATTCGATAACTTGAAAAATATTGCTTGGATTGTCAAGTTACTTTATATTTGTATTCAGGTTACTGATGTGCCGAGCTGTATAGTTTTTGGTGTAAATCTGATGATTTGATCCCGAGATATTAACCCTTTATCCTTCAAATTGAAAATTCCTCCAATCCCTTTGGCATTCGATAACTTGAAAAATATTGCTTGGATTGTCAAGTTACTTTATATTTGGGTTCAGGTTACTGATGTGCTGAGCAGCATAGTTTTTTTTGTTTGTCCGTCTGTCCATCCGTCTGTCCATCCGCCGGTCTGTCCATCCAGCGTCCGTATCCATTTCTTTGTCATTCGATAACTTGAAAAATATTGCTTGGCTTGTCAAGTTACTTTATATTTGTGTTTAGGTCACTGATGTGCCAAGCTGTATAGTTTTTGGTGTACATCTGATAATTTGATCCTGAGATATTAACCCTTTATCCTTCAAATTGAAAATTCCTCCACTCCCTTTGGCATTCGATAACTTGAAAAATATTGCTTGGATTGTCTAGTTACTTTATATTTGTGTTCAGGCTACTGATGTGCCGAGCTGTATAGTTTTTTTTTGTCTGTCCATCTGTCCATCCGTCTGTCGGTCTGTCCGCCCGGCATCTGTATCCATTTCTTTGTCATTCGATAACTTGAAAAATATTCCTTGGATTGTCAAGTTACTTTATATTTGTGTTCAGGTTACTGATGTGCCGAGCTGTATAGTTTTTTTTGTTTGTCTGTCCGTCCGACTGTCCATCCGGCGTCTGTATCCATTTCTTTGTCATTCGATAACTTGAAAAAAATTGCTTGGATTGTCAAGTTGCTTTATATTTGTGTTCAGGTTGCTAATGTGCCGAGCTGTATAGTTTTTGGTGTAAATCTGATAATTTGATCCTGAGATATTAACCCGTTATCCTTCAAATTGAAAATTCCTCCAATCCCTTTGGCATTCGATAACTTGAAAAATATTGCTTGGATTGTTTAGTTACTTTATATTTGTGTTCAGGCTACTGATGTGCCGAGCTGTATAGTTTTTTTTGTCCGTCCATCTGTCCATCCGTCCGTCGGCCTGTCCGCCCGGCGTCTGTATCCATTTCTTTGTCATTCGATAACTTGAAAAATATTCCTTGGATTGTCAAGTTACTTTATATTTGTGTTCAGGTTACTGATGTGCTGAGCTGTATAGTTTTTTTTGTTTGTCCGTCCATCCGTCCGTCCGTCCGACTGTCCATCCGGCGTCTGTATCCATTTCTTTGTCATTCGATAACTTGAAAAAAATTGCTTGGATTGTCAAGTTGCTTTATATTTGTGTTCAGGTTACTAATGTGCCGAGCTGTATAGTTTTTGGTGTAAATCTGATAATTTGATCCTGAGATATTAACCCGTTATCCTTCAAATTGAAAATTCCTCCAATCCCTTTGGCATTCGATAACTTGAAAAATATTGCTTGGATTGTCAGGTTACTTTATATTTGTGTTCAGGTTGCTGATGTGCCGAGCTATATAGTTTTTGGTGTAAATCTGATAATTTGATCCTGAGATATTAACCCTCTATTCTTCAAATTGAAAATTTCTCCAATCCCTTTGGCATTTGTTTTTCCCAATTTTTCATCTCAGCTCCAGGGACCTCGACCTCAGCTTGAACAACAGTGACCCCCCCAATGGTGCCATCAAGGTACTCTTCAAAACCAGGCTTCTCTTTATCAAAGATCTCTTTGATTTGACCCCCTCTCGCCAATTATGATTACAAGACTGGTTCAACTGTACTATGAAAATGGTTAAAGCAAAGTTAATAATATGTAAGGAATTATGTCTATGTTCTAAATCCCTTATGTGGTCACTAGACTTGAGTACCAGGTGTTTCCGGCCTTCACAATTACCTTGCTGTAAAACAAAGACAATAATTTGCTGTTTCTCTTGTAAAGTAGCCAGTTTTTGGCCTGTTTGCCTCGTATCTCTGGTTTGAGGTTTATGAAGTCGCAGTGTTGAAGGGTGGGCAGATGGATGGGTGGGTAGGCGTATGGGGCAGGTGCATGAGTAGGCTGGCATCGCCTTTCTCGTCGGTGTGATAACTTCACACCAACGAGGGAGGCGATGCCAGGTGGGTGACAATAATACAGCCAGTTGGCTAAGTCATCCCCCTGCAGAAAACAAGTTTTTAGTATGACATCATTATTTAATCCTGCGGTATAAAATGTAAAATATATTTTAATGTTGTACAATTTTATGACCATATACCTGTACTATAATGTTTTTTGCGAATAAAGTTATTCATTCATTCAACAGATATCAATGGTTTTGATTGTTTGGTATGTGAGATTTTTTTAACAAGTAGAATGCTAAATTATTTTTCAAAGGTGATATTGTATCATGAGTATATTTTTTTAAAGATAGTTTACTGCCAGCAAAATTTTCTTCATCAATAATTGTTTTGTTACTATTTATTGGAGAGTGCATGTAAGAAAACAATTTGTTATGAGCATTTCTTTATCTACTACTACACAAACAACAAGCAAATACTTACAGTGTAAAGTCACTAAAGTAGAGCCCTGATAGTGGCTTCTAGCACTCTACCAATTAATGCCTTGAACAAGTTTGAAAATCAGTACAGTTTGGCCGTACTGAATGGGGTTTTGGCCCTGAATTAGTCAAAAACCTTTTCCATTTTGCCGTACTGAATGGGGTTATGGCCCTGAATTAGTCAAACACCTTACAGTTTGGCTGTACTGAAGGGGTTATGGCTCTGAATTAGTCAAACACCTTATATTTTGGCTGTACTGAATGGGGTTATGGCCCTGAATTAGTCAAAAACCTGTACAGTTTGGCCGTACTGAATGGGGTTATGGCCCTGAATTAGTCAAAAACCTGTACAGTTTGGCCATACTGAATGGGGTTATGTCCCTTAATTAGTCAAAAATCTGTACAGTTTGGCCGTACTGAATGGGGTTGTCGACCTGAATTAGTTAGTTTTTGCTTGTTTTCAGCTTGTTAGCATAATAACTTGAACAAATGTATTTGGTCAATATTTGGTATGTGAGACTTTCTTAACAATGTCTTCAATGAGTTTGAAAACTTGTACTAAGCAAAGTTATGGCCCTTAATTATTAAATTTTTGCCTGTTTTCAGCTCATTAGTATGATAATTTGAATAAATATCAGTAGATTCGATCAGTATTTTGTTTGAAAGAGCTTTTTAACAACATCATGAATGATTTTGAAAACCATTGAAGTTTGACCATACTGAGTGGAATTATAACCCATAACCCTTTACCTAACGTAACGGCCAAAACCGGCCAGCGCTATACTCAAAAATCACCAATTAATTTTCATTATTTTTTTCATTTTTTGTCTCAAAAACATAGGTTATGACCCCTCATTGGAATGAGCTCGTCAAGCTCCTTCCAATGAGGGGTCATAACCTATGTTTTTGAGACAAAAAATGAAAAAAATTAGTTATTCATGAATTATTTTTGCAAGTGTCGTCTGCTTTTCAGGTTAGGTAAAGGGTTAATTAGTTTGACCATACTGAGTGGAATTATAACCCTTAATTAGTTTGGCCTTACTGAGTGGAATTATAACCCTTAATTAGTTTGACCATACTGAGTGGAATTATAACCCTTAAGTAGTTTGGCCATACTGAGTGGAATTATAACCCTTAATTAGTTTGACCATACTGAGTGGAATTATAACCCTTAATTAGTTTGACCATACTGAGTGGAATTATAACCCTTAATTAGTTTGGCCATACTGAGTGGAATTATAACCCTTAATTAGTTTGGCCATACTGAGTGGAATTATAACCCTTAATTAGTTTGGCCATACTGAGTGGAATTATAACCTTTAATTAGTTTGGCCATACTGAGTGGAATTATAACCCTTAATTAGTTTGGCCATACTGAGTGGAATTATAACCCTTAATTAGTTTGACCATATTGAGTGGAATTATAACCCTTAATTAGTTTGGCCATACTGAGTGGAATTATAACCCTTAATTAGTTTGACCATACTGAGTGGAATTTTAACCCTTAATTAGTTTGACCATACTGAGTGGAATTATAACCCTTAATTAGTTTGGCCATACTGATTGGAATTATAACCCTTAATTAGTTTGGCCATACTGAGTGGAATTATAACCCTTAATTAGTTTGACCATACTGAGTGGAATTATAACCCTTAATTAGTTTGACCATACTGAGTGGAATTATAACCCTTAACCCTTTTCCCAACAAATCACCCGCATCCACCCGCATAACACAGGGTTCCTGCACATCCTTGAATTCCTGGAAAACCCTTGAATTTCAAAAATAAATTTCCAGGCCTGGAAAACCCTTGAAAAACCCTGCACCCCCAGAAAATCCTGGAAAAACGACTGCGGGCCCTTGAATTTACGCACGAAAAACCAATTGCAAAAAGCCAAGTCAAACTAGTGTAAATTGGAAAAAGTAACTAAAAAACTGGTAGCTGAGTTTGCAGCTTCAGTATAATATAGTGATTTATTCAATATTAGCATTCTATTTACAGTGGTGAAACCGTGTATTATGGAATACGTAACATTTAACTGGTAGCTCAGTTTGCGGGCAGTAACCTCTACCAGGGAACTTGCCTCTATTCTGTATTGATTTTTCTCAGTGGTTGTTCGCTGCTGTTGAATTAGCTGTTATCCAATCACACTCACTGACACATACAATCAATGTACAATGTGAATGAACTTGTTTTGTACACACGTTTTGAATAGACATTGATATTAGACAAAAGACTCAGTGATTCGTGACTTGGAATAATAGAATGTTTTCAAAATCTCGACAATGCAGATTTCAAGAAAGCTGGATGGCCCATGAAAGCTATAAAGGTTGGATCAAAGCGTTGAAAAATCCACACTACGCACGTTGTGATTTGTGCCAAAAAGAATTTTCTGTTAGGAATATGGGCGAAGCATCACTTCGTTCGCTATGAAGCATATGAAAAGTGAAAAGCACACGAAAGCGGTGCAAGATTCGGATACAACTTCATCAATGAAACATTTTCTTACAAAAACGACTGCTAATGACGGCAACACAAGCGTGTCGATGACTGTAAGGCGAGTCCTTACCTACTGCTGAAGGATAACCTTGTTTAACAAATTTTGTCTCATGTATAATCACAATTTATTGTGACTGTTATGTCATTCCCAAATTTTGTCCTTGAAAACCCTGGAATTTTTTATTTAAAAGTCTGAAAATGCCCTTAAATTTTCCTTAAAGTGTCCTTGAATACCCTTGAAAACCCTTGGATTCTTCCCTTAAAAAGCTGCAGGAACCATGTAATATGCAGATTCAGCAGCTGAAAAAATATTGTTTTTAAAAAAATTTCAGCAAAACCATATCATGTGACCCCTTATTGGAACGATCTCAACGATATGGTTTTGTTGAAATTTTTCGAAAAAAATTAAAAAACGATATTTAAATTAATAAATTTTCATATCGTCTGCGTTGGGTAAAGGGTTAATTTTTGCCTGTTTTCAACTTGAACATATATCAATGGATTTGATTTTCTTACAATGACAAACTTTACAGGTGCAAAATAAATTGCCCCATCATTAACGATGTGTAATCCTTGTATGATAGATTACATTTGTTATTTATTTATTGCAGGACAAAACGAAGGCCAAGCCAGGAACAGTGTCCAACCTTTTTTCAAAACAAAGAGGTGTGTTTAAATATAACCAAATCTATCTAAAAGTTAAAGATCCCCTTTACACTCAATTACTTCTCCTTTTATACAAAGTTGTCCCATTAGTATTCTTCCTTGAGAACTGGCTGGTTTTATTTATCGGGGTTTAATGACACTTTTGACATTTATTGTACTAACACAACACTAGATAGTTTAGGATTGGTTGAAGAAAAGTGCACCTTCAGTGTGCAGTACACATAAGTACATACAATCACCGTTCCCCCTAAGTCGATGCCCCAAGACACTGCAGTTAACCCTGGTGAGGATCGAACCATGGACCTTTCGGTTTGAAGTTCAATGCTATAACTGCTGATGCTCGCACTCAACTCTGTTATATTTTTATACTGTACCAATGACCCAGACTTAGATGCTGCTAACTCTAAAATATCTAGGGCCAAACACAAATTTTGCCCCCCCAATCCCCAAAATTTGCATCAAAAACCGAAAAATAGATGTCCTATATGGTCCTCCATACTTTTACTCCACTGCGCATGTGCAGTGTCAAGGAGGTCTCGAAATTGGCGCCAATTGTCATTCTTTGTTTGGCCCTCAATTCAGTTACATCTCACTGATATTTGTGCTTGTAAAAATGTTTAAATGTTTAAATGATGCCAGACACATAATTATGAGAGAAATGGTGGATATAAGGAGAAAATAGAAGGAGGAAAGGAAGAAACAGTGGAAGGAAATGTTCAGGGCTGTAACTTATAATATTTTTATACTGTACCAATGACCCAGACTTAGCTGGTGCTAACTCTAACAAAACCAGGGCCAAACACAAATTTTGCCCCCCAATCCCCAAAATTTGCATCCAGAACCAAAAGAAATCATGTCCTATAGGACCTCCATACTTCGCCCCTACTGCGCATGCGCAGTGTCAAGGACGTTCTGAAATTGGCGCCAATTATCATTCTCTGTTTGGCCCTTCATCAGTCAACATCTCACTGATCTTTGTGCTTGTAAATCTCAGTTTAAAGGATGCCAGACACGTAATTTTTGGAGAAATGGTGATTCTAAGGAGGATATAGAAGGAGGAGAGGAAAAAGGAGTGACAAAAAATAATCAGGGCTGTACTTAAAATTTTTTATGAAATTATGTTAAGTTGCCTATTTTCGAGGCATGGGCCTCTTGTTGTCATTCTTGCTAAAAAGTTGCACTGCTTATTCAGTGTTTCCTCTCCCCTGGTCTTCTAAGTCCCCCCTTGCAATTCTCCCATGCTTTTGGCATATTTTTGAGAAAGTTCATTTCTAAAATTCTCTTGGGAGAGTTGCTTGGTTACAGAATGTTTTCTGTTATTTTCCCCATAGTTACGTTTTCACCCATGGGTGTATAAACGTTGTGTTTTGCATCTTCCATCTGATGTTCTGCAGATTCTCCCCTGGGAGTCTCTGTCTTGCATCAGATAGAGTGTAATTTTGATGACTGATTTCGGGCCAGTTTTTTCAGTGCCTGGAGTCATGTTTTCTGGTGTTTTACACTGTTTGTTTACATTGGCAACAGTCTCTTTTGAGGGGGGCTGTTTGCCTTTGGTGTAGTTTATCTCACTATAAGATACATTTTGATTATCCGTAAGTGTTGCATTAATTATTTAATGTAAATTTAAAATTTTTGACCACACTTAGCCGTCGGATCCATCACGTCACAACGTTACTTTTCAGAAACTTGGGCTTCGCTGAAAAAATATTTTTCAAAAATTATTTTGTTTTGCAATTGTTTTTTCATTATTAATGGATCATGTTATTATGTATCTTTGTGTCAGGGGTTTGTGCGAGTAACTAGGACTTGTTGTTGACTTTTCACAATGAAAGGATATTGTTCAAATTGTAATAGGAAGAAATCTTCCTCTGACTTTCATGATCATTGTATTAATTGTAGTCAGTGTTCTCGCACTAATCCCTGTTCTATATGTCAATTTTGGGATGACAAACATTGGAAACGTGTGTCACGGTATGTTGTTACTGGAAAAAGGGCTATGCCGGCTCTTTCTCTGCAAGGTCACTCTACTCTCTCAGTTTCTATTTCAGAGGAACAAGAACAGGGTGATGTTTCCATGTTATCTTCTGCAAGTGCGCTTCCGTCGTCACAAATGAATACAGAGCTAGTGGCAAAAGTGCTCATGGAGATTAAACAAATGTCGTCCGCTAGCTCGCCCGGTGTAGCGTCCATTCACCGAATGGTTCGGCAGCCGGGTTTGTCCGATGCAGTCCAGAAGGAAATGTTGGGTGATGCGAGCACTATAAACATTCAACGTGCACACCCAGTGACGGCGGATAGTAGGCGAGATCGGAGGAAGCCTTTGAGTCCGGTTCCTAGCTCGTCCAGGTCCCCTCTCTCGTACAACAACATCTGGGACCAGATGTTGTGGTACAAAATGTGTCGCAAGCGGAGCATAGTCCGTCGCTCGGGACGCTCCGTTGTATAGGCAGTCCGCGGAGACTGCTCAGGCTTTTTCTTCTCGTCAGCGCACACGACCGCACATTGGCTGCGTGACCGCCGATATCTTACCAGCTTCGCCGATCAGGGATTCTTCGGCGACCAGGTCACACCATCCGGCAGCCAGGGACACGAGGCCGATGGACTCCGGACGTTCGCATAGAAAAAGTATGCGGGAGCCATCTGATGCGGAGCTGCCCTCGGCGAAGCAGCGAAAGACTGCGCCTCCGCAGGTCTCGATGCCGGACGTACTTGTGCAGATAGCACAACTTATCGCAGCATCCCAGCAGCCGACAGAAACGGTGTCGGATCGGGAATTATCCGACGGTGCTGGGTCGGTACGCTCCGCCGAAGCATCGGGGGCGGACGACCGGGAGCATCATGAGGTCCAACCGGATGGTGAAAGGGATACGGATGACTTGGAGCTATCCCTTTCGGAACAACATAAAGCTGCCGTGGACTTCATCCGGCACTTTCTCCCTCAAGTTGTTCCGTCGGGCCAGACTGCTGCGGTTCCGGACAAGAGGATTATAGCGTCATTGGACTCTGAATTTTTTGAGCGGTTCAGGGACATCGCTCCCGACTTTCCGTCGCAGTCCAATAATGTTGCAAGAACATTTGAATTATTGAACGACGCTATATTTAAACTTGCTTCCAAAACGGGGAAAGCAGGTTTCTTGTCCGCCAATACTCTCAACCTGCCTTTCATTAATGCAAGGAATAAATTCGACACGGCAGGACAGGGTATTCCGAGAGTTCCTCTGCGTATGGACGACGAGGCGGAAGACTTAGAGCTATCGTTACCGTCGTCGGCTTCTATTCCAACCGCGGTGTTGGAAACAGCTATTTCGTCTAACAGAGCCAGTTTAGATGCCTTATCTTACGCAGATCACCTTACTAAGGCGTTATCACTGCGCCTTCAAGGGAAAGAATTTCAGGATATACAATCCTCTTTAAGACTTCTTTCAAGGGCAGTAGCTTATTCCACGTGTAACTCCGCCCTTTCAGTGGCAAACCTGGAGTTGGTTAGACGTGACGCAGCCCTAGCTACATCCACACTCATGGATACTAAGGTGAAGAACTCTCTCAGAGTCGCTTCGGTCTCCGGAGAACTTCTCTTTGACGGCAAGCTTTCTGCTATTTATGATAAAATTACAAAGAAAGCTTCGGATTCTCTGTTGTTCAAATCTGCTTCTAAGAAGTCCGATACGGCAGACAAGAATAAGACAGGCACTTCTGGGTCTAATGCGCCCAAGAGAGGTTCCTATAGAGGTTCCGGTGCGTCCTCTTGGTCTTATTCGAGAGACCGTCAAGGTAGCGACTCACGTTCGGGACGTCCTTCGGGCCGGGGCAACCGGTCGGACGCCCCGAGGTGGACGGGACGAGGTGCGGGTCGTGGAGGACGTGGTTTCTCCTACCGCAGGCCTCGCAGGTCCAGGAGGTGATGGCTTAAACCTCTATCGCATACCGGTTGGCGGAAGGTTGTCGAGCTTTTCACAAGAATGGGCGTCGATTACAGACGACCCTTGGGTGAGAGGAGTGACTTCGGAAGATATCCTTCAAACGAAAGCCTCCATTAACTCGAAGTCCAAAATGGACTCAACTTCCGTCAAATCCGCAGAAAAGAGACGCTCTATTATCAGAGGTGCAGTCTCTTTTAATGAAGAACGCGGTAGAGGTCGTAGAAAACCAGGAGAGTCCGGGATTCTACAGCCATCTGTTTCTGGTTCCGAAACCAGACGGCTCGTTCCGTCCAGTCATAGATTTGAGCTGGATAAACAAGCTGATCGTCGCTCCGAAGTTTTATATGGAGACGATTCGGTCGGTCAGAGCGAGTATTCGGGTGAACGATTATGCAACAAGCATAGATCTCAAAGATGCGTACTTTCACGTCATGGTACATCCGACATTCAGAAAGTATCTACGCTTCGCAGTCCTAGGAGTGATGTATCAATTCCGGGCGATGTGCTTCGGATTGAATCTAGCACCCTGGGCTTTCACTCGGGTAATGAACTCGGTAATGATCTATTTCCGAGCTCATTCGTCTGCGGTAACGTCGGCCTACCTGGACGACATTCTTCAGAGGTACGGCAACGAGTTAACGCTTCAGAACGATGTTCAGAATCTACTTCTATTGCTCCGACGTCTCGGTTTTATAGTAAACGAGGAGAAGTCGGATCTGGTGCCGTCCAAGTCATTCACACATCTGGGAATGAGCTTCGAGATGCACAACAATCTCATTCGTCTGCCGTTAACCAGAGCGAAATTAGTCAGTTGTTACGCTCGCTATTGTCTGCACGCAGACAAAGTCACAGCGAGAGAATTTATGAGACTGATAGGTCTGTGCGGAGCCGCTGCGGATCTCATTCCGATGGGGCGGTTACGCACGCGTCCTCTCCAAATTTTCTTGACTCAGAATTGGAGTGTGAAAATTCATTCGCTCGACATAGACGTTCTCTTGTCAGATCAAGTGAAACAAGTGATTCAGACTTGGGCAAACATTCAGTGGTTAACTCAGGGAGTTCCGCTGCAGTTGCCGGATCCGAGTTTTACCATTATGACGGATGCCAGTCAAACAGGTTGGGGTGCATCATTGATCCCAACGGATTCGAGATGCCAGGGTCTTTGGGATCCGCAATTCCTGGGCAAGCACATAAACATCAAGGAAATGATGTCAATTTGGCTTGCATTACGTCATTGGATGGACATTATTCACAATGCTCATGTCCAAATCCTATCCGACAATATGACAGTAGTGGCGTATATACGGAATCAGGGAGGCGCTCATTCAGTTCCGTTGTTCAGTCTAACGGAAAAAATCCTTCTGTTTGCTCTAGAACATCAGGTTCTTCTTTCGGTCCGTCACATACCGGGTCGTCTGAATGTGCTAGCAGACTCCCTTTCACGAAAGGGTCGCTTGTTGCCGTCGGAGTGGACTCTCAACAAACAAGTATTCAATCAGATTTGCTGCCAATGGGAACGGCCAATGATAGATTTATTTGCGACACATCTCAACAATCAGTTGCAGACGTATGTGTCTCCGTGTCCGGATCCAAGAGCATTTGCAGTAGACGCTCTGTCGATCCCTTGGGACGGAATGATAGGATATGCGTATCCTCCAGCGCCGTTAATTCAGCAAGTATTGCTAAAGATAAAACAATCTCAATGCAAGATTCTGTTGGTAGCATCTCTGTCTCCACAGAGACCGTGGATAAATCTACTCAGGTGCCTGTTGTGGGACCTACCGCAAAAGCTTCCTCCACGGGAGGATCTTCTTTCGCAGGGGAAATCGCGTCAACTCCATCACAACCCGCAAGGTCTCAACCTTCACGTTTTTCCGTTGTGCGGTCCTTCTTGCATGGCAAGCACTTAACAGGACGAGCAGTGGACGCGATTTCTAACTGTAGGAGGACCTCCTCTTCGCTAAACTATGCGGCTAAGTGGAAGGTTTTTCGTCGTTGGTGTAGGGATCATTCTGTAGATATTTTGGATCCCTCTATACCAGACATTGCAAACTTTCTAGTATACTTGTTTGACGAAATCAAACTGCAGCCTGTTACTATTAAGGGTTATGGGTCTATGTTATCTGATACCTATGCACATCATGATAGTTTACAAATTGGATCTAATGTCTCTTTATCTAAGTTGGTTAGAAACTTCTCGATAAATAGACCCAGAACTCTTAGGTTAATTCCTAAATGGAATTTAGCTTGGGTTCTTCTTAAATTGAAGGAAAAGCCATTTGAACCTCTTGGGACAGTAGATTTCAAATTCTTATCTTATAAGACAGCTTTTCTCTTAGCTTTCTCTTCTGCTAGAAGAGTCAGTGAGCTTCATGCACTGTCGGTGGATGATTCTCACTATCGTAGTGTCGGGAACACTATCACCTTCACTACTAATGTGGGTTTTTTAGCTAAGAATCAGGCTCCTAATAAATATCCGGAACCTATTGTCATTAAGGCTCTTCCGTCTTCAGACGGGCGTAGGCCTTTACTCTGTCCTGTTAGAGCGTTACGTATCTATAAACAGAGATCTCAGTTTATCAGAAAGGGACGAAAACGTTTCTTTCTGTCTTTGTTGCCTAATAGAAGGGACATTTCGGTCCATTCTATTGCTAGATGGATTCAATTAACTATCCGTACTGCTTATGAGAGTTTATCTTCTTCTCAGCAGTCTGTGCTTAAGATTTCCGCTCATGAAGTAAGAGCTCTTGCTACTTCTTGGGCTTACGCTAATAGTATTGCTATTACAGATTTAATGAAGGCTGCTTATTGGTCTCAGCCATCCACATTCACAAATTTTTATCTCAGAAATATTGAGTCCATTTCTGGAGACCTGCATTGTTTAGGTCCGTTATCTGTTGCTCGGAATGTCGTCCACTAAACAGTTGCAACTATAGTTATGCAGGCTTTCTGTTCCGGCAGTGACTCCGTCCGGCTGTCCTCTTTGCTCTTCGCTCTGGGCTATTTGACCCAGGGCAAGGGGAAGGGGGGGGGGGGGGGAGGGTGTTCCCTTAGGTCACCTGCTTCATAATGAAAAGCAAGGGAATGCCTCCTCCAAAGTCAGTATTTCTGAGTCGCTTCCGGGATGGTTTTAAAGTGTAATATTAATGTTAAAATTCATTCATGTCATATTTTTAAAGTGTAGCTCGGTGTGAAGCATTTGTATATGTCAAGTGTCAAACGGGCGTTAATATACAATCCTCGGACACTTTTAAAAGATTATAAAGAGTCTCAATTCTCTGGACTAACTTTATTTATTGGCTTACTTTAAAAATAATTAGTATAAGGGTTATACTGGATGTTAATAGAGAACATGAATGTTATTGTGCTCAATTATGAAGGGTATTGTATCTTTCTAATTTAGTATTAAATAAGAAAGATACATGTAAAGCCTAATACTCCTTTTCTCCTTAAGGGGTTGCCTCTATATTATATAGTTGAGCTTATTGGATTTTCCTCTATGTCCTAGGCCCTCCAGCCTTTTTACTATTCAGCTAAGTCTGGGTCATTGGTACAGTATAAAAATGTTAAAAAATTTATAGTAATTTATATATTTTTTATACTTACCAATGACCCAGACGGGGATGGCCCTCCCAGGAGTTGGGAACTCTTGCCTCCCCGCTGAGTACATAGCGCTGACCAGGCACTGCCAGTAAGAATGATAATTGGCGCCAATTTCGGAACGTCCTTGACACTGCGCATGCACAGTAGGGGCGAAGTATGGAGGTCCTATAGGACATGATTTCTTTTGGTTTTGGATGCAAATTTTGGGGATTGGGGGGCAAAATTTGTGTTTAGCACCAGCTAAGTCTGGGTCATTGGTAAGTATAAAAAATATATAAATTACTATAAATTTTTTAACTTTTTATGAAATTATTGCATGTTACCTATTTTAGAGGCATGGCCCTGCCCTGTTGTGGTCATTCTTGCTATGAATGTTCCATTGTTTGATCAGTGTTTCCTCTCTCCCTATCCTTTATTCCCCCCTAGCTATTTGGCTTATTTTTGTAATGTTTATTACTAAAATTTCTTGGGAGTTTTGGCTTGGTAACAGAATAATTTTTCTGTTTTTCCCCATGTTTACGTCCTCACCCTTGGGTGTTTAGGTGTTTTGGTCTGCATCTACCATCTGATGTTCTACAGTTTCTTCTCTGGAAGCCTCTGCTTTGCATCAGATAGTGTTTAAATTGGTAACTGATTTCGGGCCATGTTTACCAGTGCCTGGAGTCATGTTTCCGGTTTGTTGACACTTTTGCTTATGTTGACAACGGTTACTTCTGATAGTGATTACTTGTCTTCTGCTTAGTTCAATTCATAGCAAGATACATTAATATTGTCCGTAAGTGTTACATTAATTTTTTGAAATGATTTAAAAAAATTTTTCCACAGTTAGGCTTTTTTGGGATCCATTTGGGCTCATCATTCCCATTGGGAACTTGGGCTCTTCTGAAAAAATTTTTCAAAAATTTTTTTCTTTTTGAATTATTTTTTCGTAATGTTATAATGGATTATTTTATTACGTATCTTTGTTTTCAAGGTTTAGTGCGAGAACTATGACTGTGATTTTCACAATGAAAGATTATTGTTCAAATTGTAATGGGAGGAAATCTTCCTCTTATTCTCATGATCACTGTATTAATTGTAGTCAATGTACTCGCACTAACCCTTGTTCAGTGTGCATCAATTGGGATGACAAACGTTGGAGACGTGTGTCACGGTATGTTGTTAGCGGGGAGAGGACCATTCCGGTCCTCTCTCCGCAGGGTCACTCTAGTTTTCCAATCTCTTTTTCAGAGGAACAAGAACAGGGTGATGTTTCCGTGATGTCTTCCAAGACTGTGCTTCCGTCGTCACAATCAAATGAAGAGTTAGCGGCAAAGTGCTCATGCAGATACGTCAATTGCCTAAGAGTTCCCTAGTAGGATCGACAGCTCTTGGCATCCGCTAGCTCGCCTGGTTTAGCGACAATTAAACCAATGGCTTGGCAGCCGGGTTCGTCTGTTGCGGTCCAGGAAGGAGATTAGGGTGATGCGAGCACTATAAAAATACAACGTGCACACCCAGTGGCGACGAATCAGAGGATGGTACAGAGGAAGCCTGTTAGTCCGGTTCCTAGCTCGTCCAGGTTCAACCGGACCGCGAGCGAGAGAGGCCCCCCTCTCTCTTACATCAACATCTGCGCTGCGATGTTGTTGTATGTTCATTTGTTAGTCGGAGCATACGTCCACTCCTCCTGCTCGGGCTAGCTCGCCCGGTTTAGCGACCATTAAACCAATGGCTCAGCAGCCGGGTTCGTCCGTTGCCGTCCAGAAAGGAGATTTGGGTGATGAGAGCACTATAAAATACAATGTGCACACCCAGTGACGATGGATACGAGGATGGTATGGAGGAAGCCTATTAGTCTGGTTCCTAGCTTGTCCAGGTCCATCCGGGCTGTGAGCGAGAGAGGTCCCTCTCTTGTACAACAACATCTGGGTCCAGATGATGTGGTACATAACGTTCCTCAGTCGGAGCATATGTCCACCGCTCGGGACGCTCTGTTATATAGACAGTCCCTAGAGACTGCTCTATCTGTTTCCTCATCCTCACGCCAACACACACGACTGCACCTTGGCTATGTGACCAGTGATATTCAACTAATCGCGCCGACCAGGGATTCCACGGCGACCAGGTCACTGCATCCGGTAGCCAAGGATACAAGGCCTTCATTCTCCGGACGTTCACATAAAGATGTCAATGTCCAAGGATCTTCCAGCGGCTAAATCCTGTAAGATTGCAGTTCCACAGGCCTCCGTTACGGACATGCTATCGCAGATAGCACAATTATCGCAGCATCCCAGCAACCGACTGAAACGCTGTCAGATCAGGAATTATACGAGGAAGCTGGGTTGGTACGTTCCGCTGCAGGTTCACGCACGGAGGACCAAGATTTACAAGTGGTCTGACAGGATGGCGGAAGGGATACGAAGGAGTTGTTATTTTCCCTTTCGGAACAACATAATTGCCGTAGAATGCATCCGGTATTATCATCTGACGTTGTTCCTCCGGACCAAAATGCTGTGTTGCCGAATAAGAGACTGATAGCGCCACTGGACACAGAATTCTTTAATCGGTTTAGGGACATCGTCCCTGAGTTTCCGACATAGTCTAGTAATATCTCACGGACATTTGAACTATTGAATGACACTATATATAACTTGCTACCAAAATGGGCAGGTCCAGTTTCTTATCGGCAAATGCTCTACATCTGCCTTTCATCAATTCTTGGAATAAATTTGAAACGGCAGGACAGGGCATTCCGAGAGTTCCTTTGCGTCTAGACGACCAGGCCGAAGACCTAGTGCTGTCTATGCCGTCGTCTATGTCAATTCCAACCACGATGTTGGAAATGACAATAAATATCGTCTAACAGGGCTAGCTTAGACGCATTATCATTCGCAGATCACCTTACCTGGGCGTTATCATTACGTCTCGATGGAAAAGAATTCTAGGATGTATGAATCAACCTCCTTAAGAGTTCTTTCGAGGGCCATAGCATTCTCCACGTATAACTCCGCCCTTTTAGTGGCAAACCTGGAGTTGGTTAGACCTGACGCCGCCCTGGCTACTTCCACGCGCGTGGATGGTAAGGTGAAAAACTCTCTCAGAGTCGCTCCAGTCTCCGGAGAGCTTCTCTTCGACGGCAAGCTTTTCGCAATTTATGCTCAGATAACTAAGAAAGCTTCAGACTCTCTGCTATTCAAATCTGCTTCCATAAAGTCGGATTCAGCGGAGAAGAGTAAGACAGGCGCTTCTGGGACGAATACGTTCAAGGGAAGTTCCTATAGAGTTTGCGTCCTAGGTCTTACTCTAGAGACCGTCAGGGTAGCGACTCAGATAGGGGCCGTAATACTGGCTGAGTCAACCGGTCAGATGCCCCTAGGTCGACGGGGCGAGGTGCGGGCCATGGAGGTCATGGTTTCTCCTTCCGCAAGCCTCGCAGGTCCAGGAGGTGATGGTATAACCTCTATCGTGTTCCAGTGGGCAGAAGACTGCCTAGTTTTCTCAACCAATTGGGAGTTGTTTACGGACATTCCTTGGGTTTGTGGGGTGATTTCGGAAGGACTAAACTGTCCTTCAAAGGAAAACCTCCGCTAAACTTGAAGTCCAATATGGACTCAGCTTCCGTCAAATCCGCAGAGAAGGGGCTCGCTTCCATCAGAAGTCCGGTCTCTTCTGGAGAAGATAGCGATAGAGATTGTAGAAATCCAGGAATCCCCAGGTTTCTACAACCATCTGCTTCTGGTTCCAAACCAGACTGCTCATTCCGTCCACTCATAAATCTGAGCTGGATTAACAAGCTAATCGTGGCTCCAAGTTTCTATATGGAGACCATCCGATCGTTCAGAGTGAGTATTCGGGTGAACGACTATGCTACTTGCATAAATCTCAAGATGCGTACTTTCACGTCATGGTACATCAGGCGTTCAGAAAGTATCTTCGCTTCACTGTCATAGGAGTCGTGTATCAGCTCCGAGCAATGTGCTTCGGTCTGAATCTAGCGCCCTGGGTTTTCACTCGAATAATGAACTCAGTAATGACTCATTTCTGAGCTCATTTGTCTGCGGTAACGTCGGCCTACCTGGACGACATTCTTCAGGGGTGTGGCAATGAGTTAATGCTTCAGAACGATGTGCAGAATTTGCTTCTATTGCTCCGACATCTCGGTTTCATAAGTAAACGAGAAGTCGGACCTGGTGTTGTCCAAGTCATTCACCCACCGGGGGATGAGCTTCGAGACGCATAACAATCTCGTTTGTCTGCCATTAACCAGAGCGAAATTAATCAGTTGTTACGCTCGCTATTGTCTTCATTCAGACAAAGTTACAGTGAGAGATTTCATGAGACTGATAGGTTGCGCAGAGCTGCCGTGGATTTTATTCCAATGGGGCGGCTACGCACTCGTCCTCTCCAAATTTTCTGACCCAGAATTGGAGGGTGAAGATTCATTCGCTCGATATGGACATCCTCTTGTCAAATCAAGTGACCAAGAGATTCAGACTGGGGCAGTTATTCAGTGGTTAACTCAGGGAGTTCCACTGCAATTGCCGGATCCAAGTTTTTCAGTTTTGACGGATGCCAGTCAAACAGGTTGGGACGCAACATTGAGCCCAACGGATTTGAAGTGCCAGGGTCTTTGGGATCCGCAGTTCCTAATCAAGCACATAAACATCAACAAATGATGTCAATTTGGCTTGCGATACATCATTGAATGAACGTTATTCAGAATGCTCACATGCAATTCTGTCCGACAAATCGACGATATTAACGTATATTCAGAACCAGGGAGGCACTCATTCCATTCTGTTATTCAAGTTAACGGAATGAATTCTTCTGTTTGTACTAGAACATCAATTCTCCTATCGGTCTGTCATATTCCGGGTCGTCTGAACGTATTAGCGGACTCCCTTTTACGGAGGGGCCGCTTGTTGCTGTCAGAATGGACTTTCAACAACAAGTATTTAAATCAGATTTGCTACCAATGAGAGCAGTCAATGATGGATTTATTTGCGACGCATCTCAACAATCAGTTGCAGATGTATGTGTCACCATGTTTGGATCCTCGAGCGTTTGCAGTAGACGCTCTATCAATCTAGGGAGACGGAATGATCGGATATGCATATCCTCCAGCGCCATTGATTCAGCAGATATTGCCCAAGTTAAATAATCGCAATGCAAAATTCTGTTGGTAGCATCTCTATCTCCACAAAGACCGTGGATTAATCTACTCAGGAGTCTGTTGTGGGATATGCCGTGGAAGCTTCCTCCACATTTCGGTCCATTCTATGGCTAGATGGATTCAATTTTCTATCCGTACTGCTTATGATAAATATCTTCAACTCATCAGTCTGTGCTTAAGATTTCAGCTCATGAAGTAAGAGTTCTTTCTACATCGTGGGCTTACGCTAATAGTTTTGCTATTACAGATCTAATGAGGGTTGCATATTGGTCTTAGCCCCCCACTTTCACGAATTTGTATCTGAGAAATATTGAGTCCATTTCTGGAGATCTGCATTGCTGCATTGTTTAGCTATGTTATCTGTTGCTCAGAATGTCGTCCACTAAACAGTTGCAACTATCCTTATGTAGGCTTTTGGTTC
This sequence comes from Pictodentalium vernedei, assembly GCA_031216915.1. NCBI lineage: Eukaryota > Metazoa > Mollusca > Scaphopoda > Dentaliida > Dentaliidae > Pictodentalium > Pictodentalium vernedei. The sequence goes on from CM062290.1 coordinate 474,772,705, forward strand.
CGGCAGTGACTCTGTCCTGCTGCCCTCTTCGCTCTGGGGTATTTGACCCAGGACAAGGGGAAGGGGGGGGGGGGGGTGTTCCCTTAGGTCACCTGCTTTATAGTATAAGGGCAAGGGAATACCTCCCTTGGATTCAGTAATTCCGAGTCGGTACTGGGATGGTTTTAAAGTGTAAAGCTAATGTTTACTCATCCATGTAATATTTTTAATGCGTAGCTCGGTGTGAAGCATTTGTATATGTCACGTGTCAATCGGGCGTTAATATACAATCCTCGGGCACTTTTAATGAGTATAAAGAGTCTCATTTCTCTGGACTTCCTTTATTTATTGGCTTTCCTTTAAAAATATTAGTATAAAGGGTTATACTGGATATTAATAGAGATTATTGATGTTATTGTGCTCAATTACAGAATGGTGTTGTGTCTTTCTTTTTTGATACAAATAAGAAAGATACATGTAAAGCCTATCTCTCCTTTTCTCCTTGAGGGGATAATTCTGTTATATGTATTTGAGCCTATTGGATTTTCCTTTATGTCCTAGGCCCTCCAACCTCTTTACTATTCAGCTAAGTCTGGGTCATTGGTACAGTATAAAAATGTTAAAAAATTTATAGTAATTTATATATTTTTTATACTTACCAATGACCCAGACGGGGATGGCCCTCCCATGAGTTAGGAACTCATAACTCCCCGCTGAGTACATAACGCTTACCAGGCACTGGTTGCAAGAATGACAATTGGCGCCAATTTCGAGATCTCCCTGACACTGCGCATGCGCAGTGGAGTAAAAGTATGGAGGACCATATAGGACATCTATTTTTCGGTTTTTGATGCAAATTTTGGGGATTGGGGGGGGGGGGGTGTGCAAAATTTGTGTATTGATATGATTACATCACACCAGACAGAAGGATGCTTTATTAATGTGTTGAGTGCTAGAAGCCACTATCAGGGCTTTCAAATAATTAAGGGCAACAGGGCAAAAGCCAATAGTTTCGTTGTTCAGGTTTCATATTCGTCCAAACACAAATAATATTTTGTTTATATAAATTTATTCTATTACAAATTATTGGGTTTTTTTTATGAATAATTAACTATGTTATTTTCCATTGATGTCTTTACATCACATTACACAAAAGTAGGCTTTAACTGTCCGAGTGTTAAATTATTTTTCAATGGAGATTTGAAATGCATGTATTTCTTTTCAAAGATGCCATGCAACCAGAAAGGGAAGCAATAGTTTTACAAGATTTTGTTCAGGAACAATTGTTTTGTCACAATTTATTAGAGAGTGCTTGTTGGCTGCCTCTTGGCTGCCTGCTGGCACTCTCCAATAAATTGGAACAAAACAATTTTATAGAAACATTTATTTTCTACTGCTAAGGAAAGAACAATTCTACACAAACATTATAAATCAACTAAAGTGGCTTTCTGCACTTTTTAACCCTTTACCCGTTGCAGATGTTATCAAAATTTATTATTTTAAATATCATTTTTTCAGATTTTTCAAAAAATTTCAACAAAACCATATCATGTGACCCCTTTTTGGAACGAGCTCAACATTTATTGTGATATTTTTTTTTACATCATTGTTGTCTGTACAGATGGCCATCACAGGGACCAATCAGGACTATTTAAAATACGCTCTAGCCTCGGAGCCTATTTTTTCAATTCATGCGCCAGATTTCAATTTACGGAGTCACACTGCTGTTTGTAACACACACTGCAAGTATGTAATAGCTCTCAACATTTTCATTTAGTACACTGTAGGAAACATTAATCTTCACTGTGGTTTCTGATCAAGTCTTGGCTGCCTATTTAGGCAGCCAAGACTTGATCAGAAACCACAGTGAAGATTAATGCTTGGTAATTAAGACTTGAAGTATTAACTTGAGCACTCTACAACAATGATAAATGATAATCATATATATAATACATGTAAGAGTGTCTCTCTCAATTATCCATCGAAAGAATATCAAAATATGATCTGAGAAGTTACGCGTCCACTGAGAAGTCTATTTCTGAGATTTAAGAGCCAGGTCCTGATGTTTCAGAACCAAATACGCACTGGCGCATGCCCAGGTCGGTCCCTGCCATCAATGATGCTGAAATATTGTCAAGTCATCAGCAGCTATGTACATGTATATAAGGTAGTTATCAAGTCATCAGCAGCTATGTACATGTATATAAGGTAGTTATCAAGTCATCAGCAGCTATGTACATGTATATAAGGTAGTTATCAAGTCATCTGTGGCTATGTACATGTATATAAGGTAGTTATCAAGTCATCTGTGGCTATGTACATGTATATAAGGTAGTTATCAAGTCATCTGTGGCTATGTACATGTATATAAGGTAGTTATCAAGTCATCTGTGGCTATGTACATGTATATAAGATAGTTATCAAGTCATCTGTGGCTATGTACATGTATATAAGGTAGTTATCAAGTCATCTGTGGCTATGTACATGTATATAAGATAGTTATCAAGTCATCTGTGGCTATGTACATGTATATAAGGTAGTTATCAAGTCATCTGTGGCTATGTACGTGTATATAAGGTAGTTATCAGGTCATCTGTGGCTATGTACATGTATATAAGGTAGTTATCAAGTCATCTGTGGCTATGTACATGTATATAAGGTAGTTATCAAGTCATCTGTGGCTATGTACATGTATATAAGGTAGTTATCAAGTCATCTGTGGCTATGTACATGTATATAAGGTAGTTATCAAGTCATCTGTGGCTATGTACATGTATATAAGGTAGTTATCAAGTCATCAGCAGCTATGTACATGTATATAAGGTAGTTATCAAGTCATCTGTGGCTATGTACATGTATATAAGGTAGTTATCAAGTCATCTGTGGCTATGTACGTGTATATAAGGTAGTTATCAGGTCATCTGTGGCTATGTACATGTATATAAGGTAGTTATCAAGTCATCTGTGGCTATGTACATGTATATAAGGTAGTTATCAAGTCATCTGTGGCTATGTACATGTATATAAGGTAGTTATCAAGTCATCTGTGGCTATGTACATGTATATAAGGTAGTTATCAAGTCATCTGTGGCTATGTACATGTATATAAGGTAGTTATCAAGTCATCTGTGGCTATGTACATGTATATAAGGTAGTTATCAAGTCATCTGTGGCTATGTACATGTATATAAGATAGTTATCAAGTCATCTGTGGCTATGTACATGTATATAAGGTAGTTATCAAGTCATCTGTGGCTATGTACATGTATATAAGGTAGTTATCAAGTCATCTGTGGCTATGTACATGTATATAAGGTAGTTATCAAGTCATCTGTGGCTATGTACATGTATATAAGATAGTTATCAAGTCATCTGTGGCTGTGTACATGTATATAAGGTAGTTATCAAGTCATCTGTGGCTGTGTACATGTATATAAGGTAGTTATCAAGTCATCTGTGGCTGTGTACATGTATATAAGGTAGTTATCAAGTCATCTGTGGCTATGTACATGTATATAAGGTAGTTATAAAGTCATCTGTGGCTATGTACATGTATATAAGGTAGTTATCAAGTCATCTGTGGCTATGTACATGTATATAAGGTAGTTATAAAGTCATCTGTGGCTATGTACATGTATATAAGGTAGTTATCAAGTCATCTGTGGCTATGTACATGTATATAAGGTAGTTATCAAGTCATCTGTGGCTATGTACATGTATATAAGGTAGTTATCAAGTCATCTGTGGCTATGTACATGTATATAAGGTAGTTATCAAGTCATCTGTGGCTGTGTACATGTATATAAGGTAGTTATCAAGTCATCTGTGGCTATGTACATGTATATAAGGTAGTTATCAAGTCATCTGTGGCTATGTACATGTATATAAGGTAGTTATCAAGTCATCTGTGACTATGTACATGTATATAAGGTAGTTATCAAGTCATCTGTGGCTATGTACATGTATATAAGGTAGTTATCAAGTCATCTGTGGCTATGTACATGTATATAAGGTAGTTATCAAGTCATCTGTGGCTATGTACATGTATATAAGGTAGTTATCAAGTCATCTGTGGCTATGTACATGTATATAAGGTAGTTATCAAGTCATCTGTGACTATGTACATGTATATAAGGTAGTTATCAAGTCATCTGTGGCTATGTACATGTATATAAGGTAGTTATCAAGTCATCTGTGGCTATGTACATGTATATAAGGTAGTTATCAAGTCATCTGTGGCTATGTACATGTATATAAGGTAGTTATCAAGTCATCTGTGGCTATGTACATGTATATAAGGTAGTTATCAAGTCATCTGTGGCTATGTACATGTATATAAGGTAGTTATCAAGTCATCTGTGGCTGTGTACATGTATATAAGGTAGTTATCAAGTCATCTGTGGCTGTGTACATGTATATAAGGTAGTTATCAAGTCATCTGTGACTATGTACATGTATATAAGGTAGTTATCAAGTCATCTGTGGCTATGTACATGTATATAAGGTAGTTATCAAGTCATCTGTGGCTATGTACATGTATATAAGGTAGTTATCAAGTCATCTGTGGCTATGTACATGTATATAAGGTAGTTATCAAGTCATCTGTGGCTATGTACATGTATATAAGGTAGTTATCAGGTCATCTGTGGCTATGTACATGTATATAAGGTAGTTATCAAGTCATCTGTGGCTATGTACATGTATATAAGGTAGTTATCAGGTCATCTGTGGCTATGTACATGTATATAAGGTAGTTATCAAGTCATCTGTGGCTATGTACATGTATATAAGGTAGTTATCAAGTCATCTGTGACTATGTACATGTATATAAGGTAGTTATCAAGTCATCTGTGGCTATGTACATGTATATAAGGTAGTTATCAAGTCATCTGTGGCTATGTACATGTATATAAGGTAGTTATCAAGTCATCTGTGGCTATGTACATGTATATAAGGTAGTTATCAAGTCATCTGTGACTATGTACATGTATATAAGGTAGTTATCAAGTCATCTGTGACTATGTACATGTATATAAGGTAGTTATCAAGTCATCTGTGGCTATGTACATGTATATAAGGTAGTTATCAAGTCATCTGTGACTATGTACATGTATATAAGGTAGTTATCAAGTCATCTGTGGCTATGTACATGTATATAAGGTAGTTATCAAGTCATCTGTGGCTATGTACATGTATATAAGGTAGTTATCAAGTCATCTGTGGCTATGTACATGTATATAAGGTAGTTATCAAGTCATCTGTGGCTGTGTACATGTATATAAGGTAGTTATCAAGTCATCTGTGGCTATGTACATGTATATAAGGTAGTTATTAGTGTTCAACCGATGATCGGAACCGGCCACCACAATCGGCCGATTATGGGCAATGGGATGGCAACGGCTCCTGGAACATCGGTTCAACCGATTGTTGCCAAGCAATTTGTGATTTTTCTGAATCGCATTTTATTATCTTCTGCAATTGTTCAATTGTTAACGTAAAATGATGTCGATGATATCATTCAATAAAGTTGAGAAACAACCACAATGTGTATTCTTAATCTCTCTAGATGCCCCTTTACGGGATATACGTGTTAAACGACATGTAAAGCTTACAACTGAGCACACTTGCAGCAATCGCCAGTTCATACCAGAAAAGTGAAGGATGCACTCCATTGGCTCAGGTCACTGTAAAATTACCTGTCACGTGCACTTGTGCGGTAAAGGTGGCTCTGAGGGCCATGTTTACCACCCAAGTGTGCGCGACTGGTAATTTTACTGGGATCCCAGTCAACGAAGTTTAACACTTTGAAAAATGTTCAGTTTAATGTAGTTCTTTCGAGCCTCGACTTGTCTTGTAGTGCACGGTATTACAATCGGAATCCGCTGGACACTAGTAGTTATCAAGTCATTTGTGGCAATGTACATGTATATAAGGTAGTTATTAACGTTAGTTATTAACAAAAATTAAGTGAGGATGTACAGATTAAAGATGTTTATACATAATTCCTGAGATTAGAAGCTGATGTTACTGACAGTCTATGAGCACAGTGGAAGAGTTGATAGAGATGCAGGCATCAATCCGAGATATCCTGTCCTGTGGCAACCACGTTGTGTCCTAGGGCAAGACACTTAATCCTAATTGCCCACGTGGGGGCACAGTGGCATTGTGTACTAGGACATACTGCACATCGATGGTGCACTTGTCTTCAGCCAATGCTGACCCTGCTTGTGTGGAGTTAGTACGTTGTGGATTCTTACAGTTACTCACCATTGCTCTGTGGTTCTCTCTGGGTTCTCAGGCTTCCTCCACCCATAAAACTGTTTGTCACGAGGTGACCCTGGCTGTCGAGAGTGTCATTAAATCCCAATAAATAAATCAATAAATAAATAAATAAATAAATACTGACAATCTAACAGCTTCAGACTACAATTGTATCTACACAAATCAATAATACAGTAGAATCCTCTTAATTGAATATCCATTTTGCCAGTGAAAATTATTCAATTAACAGGAGTATACAATTAACAGGGATATGGTCAGTTTCTTGTGTTCTGGAGGTAAATTGAGCATTTATTCTATTATATCTTGTTTGACAGAGCTCATAGAGCTCTGTCAAACAAGATATAATAGAATAAATGCCTGTATTGGATGTAGTGGGGCCAAAAAGGTTGATAAATAAGGGGAATTTGGTGCGTGTCACAGTAATTTTTTCGACATATTACAAAAATTTATATACAATTAACAGGAGTTTACTCTACAACCCATATGCAATTAACAGATCAAATTTGTACTGAAGGTATGGTAAATGGTTTTGTGTTTGAAAATTATATTCAATTAACAGGGATATACAATTAAAAGATATCCAATTATGTGGGCTCCACTGTATTATCAATGTTATCAGTAATTTTGTTATTCCTCTTTGGAAACTTGAAATATGCTTTACATTTGCCAAGGCTTTTCGACTAGAGATCAAAAATTTGATTTGGTTTCGGTTTTGTTAACCCTTTACCCAATGTAACGGCCAAAACTGGCCAGCGCTATTCTCAAAAATCGCCAATTAATTTTCAAAATATTTTCATTTTTTGTCTCAAAAACATAGGTTATGACCCCTTGTTGGAACGAGCTCGTCGAGCTCGTTCCAACGAGGGGTCATAACCTATGTTTTTGAGACAAAAAATGAAAAAATTTAGTTATTCAAGAATTTTTTTTTTGCAAGTGTCGTCTGCTTTTCATGTTAGGTAAAGGGTTAAACCAAAACAATTATAGAAAACCTGTCGTCGCAGTTTCGAATTTCAATGTTGAAAAACTCTAATCAGGTCTTCACTTCTCAGAATAATGAGAGAAACAACTTAAAGTTAACCTTGTTTTCGATCTTTTAAATCGTGATACCCCTTTTTCAAAATACTTTTCACATTTATTAACTCTTTCAACACTAGAGGCCGCTTTTCCGGTCCAGCAACACGATACATCATAATTTCATTAAGTAGGATGGCTACAAAGTGAACGTGTGTGGTAGACTGAAGGCTTCACGTTGAAAATATTAATGGCTCTACCCCCAAATAATGGATATGGCCTGGCATGGAAGATACCACCAGTGTACAAAGGATTAATTGGTAGTTTGCTAAATTAATTGTTGAGAATATTTTTCCATATTACAATTTATGGGAAAGTGCCTACAGGTGTTCTTCCATAAATTGTAACAAGGCAAGGGAGCACAGTGACTCAGTGGTAGACTCTTGGTCTTCTATGCTAGAGGTCCCAAGTTTGATCCCCTTCCAGAACGACCCTCATTGTGTCCTTGGGCAAGGCACTTTATCTCGGTTGCCTACATGGGGCACGATGACGAGCACATTCCTTCAACCAGTGTACGATGACGCCATGTACCGAGGCGTACTGCACGTCAGTGGTTCACATGTCTTCAACCGCTGTAACCCTGCTTGAGTGGAGCTTGAACAGAGTTAGAATGTTGAGGAGCTGACAGTTGCTCATCAGTGCTCGGTGGTTCTCTCCGGGTACTCTGGCTTTGTCCACCTGTAAAACTGTTATGATCAGGTATGTCAAAGTACCGCCAGTACCACCATAACCTGTACCGGGAAGGGACAGAGCCAGTCCTGCCGAAACTGGTACTGGGACAAATCAACACTTGGATGACATATCGCAATCAGATGGCAGAAATTCACATTTAAACCACACCAGTCCCCAAGATCGCAAGATAAACATGGCATTGTCCAATTATTCTGCTCGACATCAAAGTAATCATAAAGTACGAAAATCATGCTTTATGGTTACTTCGATGTCACCACAGAATAATTTCTTTGAAGCAGCCGATGACGGTGCTTCCAGTGTCTCTGATGCGACATATGAAAAGTCAAAATGGTCGGCCTTATTGAGATTGTGTTGCAGACAGAACATTCAACTGTAGAGTGTTTTGATATGTTAATTCACAAATAAGTTAAAAGTATGCCATGCAAGTGTGCCATACACGATTATCAGCCTGTTTACCCTCGTTCAGTTAGGAATTTTCCCTTAAAATACTTTTGTCCCGGTACCGGCAGGGCAAAAGCTTCATTACCGGTACCGGTTGGAGCCTAGGGAACCGGCAGTACCAGTACTGGTACAGGTACCGGTTGACATGCCTGGTCACTATTGTCCATTGTGCATTAGTATCTGACCTTAAACCACCAATAAATGAATGTAAGGCCACAGAAAGTAGATCTTCTGTTTCTCAGGCCATTATTCGTAAAATTGCATGCGGGCGAGCAGTTTTTATTTTATTTTTTGTATCGGTAATTATTTCTTTGCCATCAAAAGTTCATATTCTTGGTTTATGTTTTAGGCCTCATAATCTACAGAATAGCATGGGTGGTGATGTATTTTGTCCCTTGAGAGCAAGAAGGCTTTGTAATGCTAAAGCATTGCAAAGCCTTCTTACACTCAAGGGACAAATTTATCAATTTTTTTAACTTGTGTAAAATATCAGACATAAACCATTTAATTTTTATTTTTTTTAAGTTTACATTGGTTATAAAAAGAGAGTATGCAGCAGCCAAAAGGACCATGCGGGAGGGCCTGAGAAACAGATTTTTAATTTTTTTAGGCCTAACAAGGCAAATAGACTCAATGAAATAAAGCAAATACTCACATTATTTTACATCAAAGATAATATAAAATACATCCTCAAAATATGGAGCGGTTATAACCTGTGGTAACGGCATTTCTGAATAGAGCCTAAATATGGGCTTCCAGCACTCTACCAGTTAAATATCGGTAATCCTGTTCCAAATTTGAAATTTATTTTCTTCCAGTTAGAATTTATAACATACAGTGTAATTAAATTTGATTACAGGGAAAAAAACAGAAAAGCCAAGTCCCACCATTGTAGAAAAGAAAGTTGAAGATAAAGTGAAGATGGAAGTTGTGGAAAACAAGTCAGTATTAATTATTAAACTTTGAAATTTAATGGAAATAGATGACACTAATATTATGAGAAATGGTGAAAATACTGGCCATTTACTTTATACTTCTCTTGTCACCTTATTTGTCTTGCTTGTTATGATGATGCATCCCTGAAAATCTTAGGAAGTGAAGCCCTTTTACTGTGGTAAATGAAATCTGTTTTACGGGTAACATACAGGGATTATTCTGCCCTCTTTGGGAAAGGGTCCGGGGCCTGTGACATTGGGAAAATTTTCGTCATGGGGGCTCCAATTGGGAATTTGTTTTGGAGGGGAAAAAACATACAAAGTCTATGAAATTTTACATTCAAATTGAACAGGAAGCACTAAGATCGATACCTGAACGACTGTATGTATACTACAGTTAAAACTAGAAGTCCTGTCAGGAAATGCGCACAAATAGCACGTTGATCTGCGCGTTAATGTACGTGTTATGGCCATAGTAAAGCTATCAAATTGTGTACATATGGCCTGTGCACAAGCAATGTTTCAGCCAATGGACCTCCGGGTAACCCGGAGGTCCATTGGCGTAAACATTGCATGTGTTTGCTATGAGTAACCAGGAGAACCTGCCGTGCTTTGGATGCCATTCGATATGGTAATTGCGCGCAATTCCAATGCGCATTTAAGCCTAGATAAGTGCACTATTCGTGACAGGACTTCTAGTTTTAACTGTAAGCCTAGATAAGCTCACTATTCGTGACAGGACTTCTAGTTTTAACTGTACTACAAGTAAGTTTTGTAGCAAATAGTTACATACAATTATGTTCACACAGTCTCTGTAGTCTTGATTAAATTATTATCATACTACAGTAGAATCCACTTAATTGAATATCCGTTTTGCCAGTGAAAATTATTCAATTAACAGGAGTATACAATTAACAGGGATTTGGTCAGTTTCCTGTGTTCTGGAAGTAAACTGAGCATTTATTCTATTATTTCTAGCTCTGTCAAACAAGATATAATAGAATAAATGCCTGTATTGGATGTGCAGCGCCCAAAAAGGTTGATAAATAAGGGGAACTTGGTGCGTGTCACAGTAATATTTTTATACTGTACCAATGACCCAGACTTAGCTGGTGCTAACTCTAACAAAACCAGGGCCAAACACAAATTTTGCCCCCCAATCCCCAAAATTTGCATCCAAAACCAAAAGAAATCATGTCCTGTAGGACCTCCATACTACGCCCCCACTGTGCATGCGCAGTGTCAAGGACGTCCCAAAATTGGCGCCAATTATCATTCTCTGTTTGGCCCTTCATCAGTCAACATCTCACTGATCTTTGTGCTTGTAAATCTCAGTTTAAAGGATGCCAGACACGTAATTTTTGGAGAAATGGTGATTCTAAGGAGGATATAGAAGGAGGAGAGGAAAAAGAAGTGACAAAAAATAATCAGGGCTGTACTTAAAATTTTTTATGAAATTATGTTAAGTTGCCTATTTTCGAGGCATGGGCCTCTTGTTGTCATTCTTGCTAAATGTTGCACTGCTTATTCAGTGTTTCCTCTCCCCTAGCCTTCTAAAGTCCCCCCTTGCAATTCTCCCATGCTTTTGGCATATTTTTGAGAAAGTTCATTTCTAAAATTTTCTTGGGAGAGTTGCTTGGATACAGAATGTTTTCTGTTATTTTCCCCATAGTTACGTTTTCACCCATGGGTGTATAAACATTGTGTTCTGCATCTTCCATCTGATGTTCTGCAGATTCTCCCCTGGGAGTCTCTGTCTTGCATCAGATAGAGTGTAATTTTGATGACTGATTTCGGGCCAGTTTTTTCAGTGCCTGGAGTCATGTTTTCTGGTGTTTTACACTGTTTGTTTACATTGGCAACAGCCTTTTTTGAGGGGGGCTGTTTGCCTTTGGTGTAGTTTATCTCACTATAAGATACATTTATATTATCCGTAAGTGTCTCATTAATTATTTTATATAAACTTAAAATTTTTGACCACACTTTGCCATCGGATCCATCGGGGCTCAACGTTACTTTTCAGAAACTTGGGCTTCGCTGAAAAAATATTTTTTCAAAATTATTTTGATTTGCAATTGTTTTTTCATTTATTAATGGATCATGTTATTATGTATCTTTGTGTCAGGGGTTTGTGCGAGTAACTAGGACTTGTTGTTGACTTTTCACAATGAAAGGATATTGTTCAAATTGTAATGGGAAGAAATCTTCCTCTGACTTTCATGATCATTGTATTAGTTGTAGTCAGTGTTCTCGTACTAATCCCTGTTCTATATGTCAATATTGGGATGACAAACATTGGAAACGTGTGTCACGGTATGTTGTTACTGGAGAAAGGGCTATGCCGGCTCTTTCTCCGCAAGGTCACTCTACTCTCTCAGTTTCTATTTCAGAGGAACAAGAACAGGGTGATGTTTCCATGTTATCTTCTGCAAGTGCGCTACCGTCGTCACAAATGAATTCAGAGCTAGCGGCAAAAGTGCTCATGGAGATTAGACAAATGTCGTCCGCTAGCTCGCCCGGTGTAGCGTCCATTCACCGAATGGTTCGGCAGCCAGGTTCGTCCGATGCGGTCCAGGAGGAAATGTTGAGTGATGCGAGCACTATAAACATTCAATGTGCACACCCAGTGACGGCGGATAGTAAGCGAGATCGGAGGACGCCTTTGAGTCCGGTTCCTAGCTCGTCCAGGTCCAGCCGGGCCGCGAGCGAGAGAGGCCCCTCTCTCGTACAACAACATCTGGGACCAGATGTTGTGCTACAAAATGTGTCGCAAGCGGAGCATACGTCCGTCGCTCGGGATGCTCCGTTGTATAGGCAGTCCGCGGAGACTGCTAAGGCTTCTTCTTCTCGTCAGCGCACACGACCACACCTTGGCTGCGTGACCGCCGATATCTTACCAGCTTCGCCGATCAAGGATTCTTCGGCGACCAGGTCACACCATCCGGCAGCCAGGGACTCGAGGCCGATGGACTCCGGACGTTCGCATAGAAAAAGTATGCGGGAGCCATCTAATGCGGAGCTGCCCTCGGCGAAGCAGCGAAAGACTGCGCCTCCGCAGGTCTCGACGCTGGACATTCTTGTGCAGATAGCACAGCTTATCGCAGCATCCCAGCAGCCGACAGAAACGGTGTCGGATCGAGAATTATCCAACGGCGCTGGGTCGGTACGCTCTGCCGAAGCATCGGGGGCGGACGACCGGGAGCATCATGAGGTCCGACCGGATGGTGAAAGGGATCTGGATGATTTGGAGCTATCCCTTTTGGAACAACATAAAGCTGCCGTGGACTTCATCCGGCACTTTCTCCCTCAAGTTGTTCCGTCGTGTCAGACTGCTGCGGTTCCGGACAAGAGGATTATAGCGTCATTGTACTCTGAATTTTTTGAGCGGTTCAGGGACATCGCTCCCGAGTTTCCGTCGCAGTCCAATTATGTTGCAAGAACATTTGAATTATTGAACGATGCTATATTTAAACTTGCTTCCAAGACGGGGAAAGCAGGTTTCTTGTCCGCCAATACTCTCAACCTGCCTTTCATTAATGCAAGGAATAAATTCGACACGGCAGGACAGGGTATCCCGAGAGTTCCTCTGCGTATGGACGACGAGGCGGAAGACTTAGAGCTATCATTACCGTCGTCGGCTTCTATTCCAACCGCGGTGTTGGAAACAGCTATTTCGTCTAACAGAGCCAATTTAGATGCCTTATCGTACGCAGATCACCTTACTAAGGCGTTATCACTGCGCCTTCAAGGGAAAGAATTTCAGGATATACAATCCTCTTTAAGACTTCTTTCAAGGGCAGTAGCTTATTCCACGTGTAACTCCGCCCTTTCTGTGGCAAACCTGGAGTTGGTTAGACGTGACGCAGCCCTAGCTACATCCACACTCGTGGATACTAAGGTGAAGAACTCTCTTAGAGTCGCTTCGGTCTCCGGAGAACTTCTCTTTGACGGCAAGCTTTCTGCTATTTAACAGCAGACAAGAATAAGACCGGCACTTCTGGGTCTAATGCGCCCAAGAGAGGTTCCTATAGAGGTTCCGGTGTGTCCTCTTGGTCTTATTCGAGAGACCGTCAGGGTAGCGACTCTCGTTCGGGACGTCCTTCGGGCCGGGACAACCGGTCGGACGCCCCGAGGTCGACGGGACGAGGTGCGGGTCATGGAGGACGTGGTTTCTCCTACCGCAGGCCTCGCAGGTCCAGGAGGTGATGGCTTAAACCTCTATCGCGTACCGGTTGGCGGAAGGTTGTCGAGCTTTTCACAAGAATGGGCGTCGATTACAGACGACCCTTGGGTGAGAGGAGTGACTTCGGAAGGCCTAAAGATATCCTTCAAACGAAAGCCTCCATTAACTCGAAGTCCAAAGTGGACTCAACTTCCGTCAAATCCGCAGAAAAGAGACGCTCTGTTATCAGAGGTGCAGTCTCTTTTAATGAGGAACGCGGTAGAGGTCGTAGAAAACCAGGAGACCCCGGGATTCTACAGCCATCTGTTTCTGGTTCCGAAACCAGACGGCTCGTTCCGTCCAGTCATAGATTTGAGCTGGATAAACAAACTGATCGTCGCTCCGAAATTTTATATGGAGATGATTCGGTCGGTCAGAGCGAGTATTCGGGTGAACGATTATGCAACAAGCATAGATCTCAAAGATGCGTACTTTCACGTCATGGTACATCCGACATTCAGAAAGTATCTACGCTTCGCAGTCCTAGGAGTGGTGTATCAATTCCGGGCGATGTGCTTCGGACTGAATCTAGCACCCTGGGCTTTCACTTGGGTAATGATCTATTTCCGAGCTCATTCGTCTGCGGTAACGTCGGCCTACCTGGACGACATTCTTCAGAGGTACGGCAACGAGTTAACGCTTCAGAACGATGTTCAGAATCTACTTCTATTGCTCTGACGTCTCGGTTTTATAGTAAACGAGGAGAAGTCGGATCTGGTACCGTCCAAGTCATTCACTCATCTGGTAATGAGCTTCGAGACGCACAACAATCTCGTTCGTCTGCCATTAACCAGAGCGAAATTAGTCAGTTGTTACGCTCGCTATTGTCTGCACGCAGACAAAGTCACAGCGAGAGAATTTATGAGACTGATAGGTCTGTGCGGAGCCGCTGCGGATCTCATTCCGATGGGGCGGTTACGCACGCGTCCTCTCCAAATTTTCTTGACTCAGAATTGGAGTGTGAAAATTCATTCGCTCGACGTAGACGTTCTCTTGTCAGATCAAGTGAAACAAGAGATTCAGACTTGGGCAAACATTCAGTGGTTAACTCAGGGAGTTCCGCTGCAGTTGCCGGATCCGAGTTTTACCATTATGACGGATGCCAGTCAAACAGGTTGGGGTGCATCATTGATCCCAACGGATTCGAGATGCCAGGGTCTTTGGGATCCGCAATTCCTGTGAAAGCACATAAACATCAAGGAAATGATGTCAATTTGGCTTGCATTACGTCATTGGATGGACATTATTCACAATGCTCATGTCCAAATCCTATCCGACAATACGACAGTAGTGGCGTATATACGGAATCAGGGAGGCACTCATTCAGTTCCGTTGTTCAATCTAACGGAAAGAATCCTTCTGTTTGCGCTAGATCATCAGGTTCTTCTTTCGGTCCGTCACATACCGGGTCGTCTGAATGTGCTAGCAGACTCCCTTTCACGAAAGGGTCGCTTGTTGCCGTCGGAGTGGACTCTCAACAAACAAGTATTCAGTCAGATTTGCTACCAATGGGAACGGCCAATGATAGACTTATTTGCGACACATCTCAACAATCAGTTGCAGACGTATGTGTCTCCGTGTCCGGATCCAAGAGCATTTGCAGTAGACGCTCTGTCGATCCCTTGGGACGGAATGATAGGATATGCGTATCCTCCAGCACCGTTAATTCAACAAGTATTACTAAAGATAAAACAATCTCAATGCAAGATTCTGTTGGTAGCATCTCTGTCGCCACAGAGACCGTGGATAAATCTACTCAGGTGTCTGTTGTGGGACCTACCGCGAAAGCTTGCTCCACGGGAGGATCTTCTTTCGCAGGGGAAATCGCGTCAACTCCATCACAACCCGCAAGGTCTCAACCTTCACGTTTTTCCGTTGTGCGGTCCTTCTTGCATGGCAAGCACTTTACAGGACGAGCAGTGGACGTGATTTCTAACTGTAGGAGGACCTCCTCTTCGCTAAACTATGCGGCTAAGTGGAAGGTTTTTCGCCGTTGGTGTAGGGATCATTCTGTAGATATTTTTGATCCCTCTATACCAGACATTGCAAACTTTCTAGTATACTTGTTTGACGAAATCAAACTGCAGCCTGTTACTTTTAAGGGTTATAGGTCTATGTTATCTGATACCTATGCACATCATGATAGTTTACAAATTGGATCTAATGTCTCTTTATCTAAGTTGGTTAGAAACTTCTCTATAAATAGACCCAGAACTCTTAGATTAATTCCTAAATGAAATTTAGCTTGGGTTCTTCTTAAATTGAAGGAAAAGCCATTTGAACCTCTTGGGACAGTAGATTTCAAATTCTTGTCTTATAAGACAGCTTTTCTCTTAGCTTTCTCTTCTGCTAGAAGAGTCAGTGAGCTTCATGCACTGTCGGTGGATGATTCTCACTATCGTAGTGTCGGGAACACTATCACCTTCACTACTAATGTGGGTTTTTTAGCTAAGAATCAGGCTCCTAATAAATATCCGAAACCTATTGTTATTAAGGCTCTTCCGTCTTCAGACGGGTGTAGGCCTTTACTCTGTCCTGTTAGAGCGTTACGTATCTATAAACAGAGATCTCAGTTTATCAGAAAGGGACGGAAACGTTTCTTTCTGTCTTTGATGCCTAATAGAAGGGACATTTCGGTCCATTCTGTTGCTAGATGGATTCAATTAACTATCCGTACTGCTTATGAGAGTTTATCTTCTTCTCAGCAGTCTGTGCTTAAGATTTCCGCTCATGAAGTAAGAGCTCTTGCTACTTCTTGGGCTTATGCTAATAGTGTTGCTATTACAGATTTAATGAAGGCTGCTTATTGGTCTCAGCCATCCACATTCACGAATTTTTATCTCAGAAATATTGAGTCCATTTCTGGAGACCTGCATTGTTTAGGTCCGTTATCTGTTGCTCAGAATGTCGTCCACTAAACAGTTGCAACTATAGTTATGCAGGCTTTCTGTTCCGGCAGTGACTCCATCCGGCTGCCCTCTTCGCTCTGGGCTATTTGACCCAGGGCAAGGGGAAGGGGTGGGGGGACGGGTGTTCCCTTAGGTCACCTGCTTTATAGTGAAAAGCAAGGGAATGCCTCCTCCAAAGTCAGTATTTCTGAGTCGCTTCCGGGATGGTTTTAAAGTGTAATATTAATGTTAAAATTCATTCATGTCTTATTTTTAAAGTGTAGCTCGGTGTGAAGCATTTGTATATGTCAAGTGTCAAACAGGCTTTAATATACAATACTCGGACACTTTTAAAAGATTATAAAGAGTCTCAATTCTCTGGACTACTTTATTTATTGGCTTGCTTTAAAAATAATTAGTATAAGGGTTATACTGGATGTTAATAGAGAACATGAATATTATTGTGCTCAATTATGAAGGGTATTGTATATTTCTAATTTAATATTAAATAAGAAAGATACATGTAAAGCCTAATACTCCTTTTCTCCTTAAGGGGTTACCTCTTTATTATATAGTTGAGCTTATTGGATTTTCCTCTATGTCCTAGGCCCTCCAGCCTGTTTACTATTCAGCTAAGTCTGGGTCATTGGTACAGTATAAAAATGTTAAAAAATTTATAGTAATTTATATATTTTTTATACTTACCAATGACCCAGACGGGGATGGCCCTCCCAGGAGTTGGGAACTCTTGCCTCCCCGCTGAGTACATAGCGCTGAACAGGCACTGCCAGTAAGAATGATAATTGGCGCCAATTTCGGGACATCCTTGACACTGCGCATGCGCAGTGGGGCGTAGTATGGAGGTCCTATAGGACATGATTTCTTTAGGTTTTGGATGCAAATTTTGGGGATTGGGGGGCAAAATTTGTGTTTGGCCCTGGTTTTGTTAGAGTTAGCACCAGCTAAGTCTGGGTCATTGGTAAGTATAAAAAATGTATAAATTACTATAAATTTTTTAACTTTTTCAACATATTACAAAAATTTATATACAATTAACAGGAGTTTATTCTACAACCCATATGCAATTAACAGATCAAATTTGTACTGAAGGTATGGTAAATGGTTTTGTGTTTGAAAATTATACTCCATTAACAGGGATATACAATTTAGAGATATCCAATTAAGTGGGCTCCACTTTACTACTAAAGAGCTTGTCATTTACCTTTGAATTTGGGACTTCGTTAGGCAAGCAATTAAAATTTAATGCATAATTGATGTCCTGAACTTGGTGGTCATAAGACCTCAGAAAACCAATGGTTTTCTGAGGTCTTATGACTACTGAGTTCAGGTCACCAGTTGTGTATTCAATTTTTGTATGAGATTGGGAAATCCAGGGTTAAGAATTGAGAAAAATCATGCCCAAATGTCATTGAGAAAGGGTCGCATGAACAACCCCTGTAGATACCCCAAGTTATCCCTGACATTGTACCTGGTCACTAATGCTTGCGGTGGAAATCCTCTAAAATGAGCAGCCTGGGTATAATAGATTGACTATGCTTGATCTTATCCCCATGTTTGCATCATGATTAGCCATTGTGGAGAACTACAAACGCCAATAAATAATAAAAGAAATTTGAATTGATAGCCTGGAGTGGAACAAAATGTTCTCTTGTCATGAATTCGTAAATAAATGATAATGTCAAACAGAAATATGTAGGAAACAATATCGGTTTCCAACTTAAATGCCTTTTATGTGTATCCAAATCACTGTGTTTAGGAAATAAAGGTTTTAGTATTTAATTAACTCTTGAAAACCCTTAGATCTTTAAACATTTTTCATACACATTGACAGCCCACAGCCTGTCGCTTTGTAGCTGTTTCTAGGCAAGTATTAGCTGCCTATATAGTCAGCCAACACTTGCCTACATAGTCAGCCAAGACTTGCCTACATCACCAGCCAAGATTTGCCTACATAGCCAAGACTTACTGACATAGCCAGCCAAGATTTGACCACATAGCCAGCCAAGACTTGCCTACATAGCCAGCCAAGACTTGCCTACATAGCCATCCAAGATGCCTACATTGCCTGCATAGCCAGCCAAGACTTGCCCATATAGCTAACCAATACTTGCCCACATAGCCTTCTAAGACTTGCCTACATTGCCAGCCAAGATTTACCCATATTGCCAGCCAAGACTTGCCTGGAAACAACTGCAAGGTTCAGTGGAACCCTCTTAATATTGAATAATCACTTTACAGAAAAGAATATTCAATTAAAACATGAGTACACAACAGGAATTGGATCATTTTCCTGTCTTCTGGTTATAATCTATGCATTTATTTCCTTATATCTTGTTTGACGGAGCTTATTTCAAACCATATAACAAGGCTATGTTTTACTGGTAAAATAGGACCCAGTCACCAATGCTTGGGAGGTGCAAACCCTCTCTAAAATGGGCAACCTGGCTTATTAACGCTCACCCCTGGTCTTGAGTTGATATTCATGCTGTGCTCGTGATTAGCTATTGTGCAAAAATATGTGACCTTAAACACCAATAAATAAATAAATAAATAAATAACCAACCAACCATATAACAGATTGGATACATTGAGGTCAAAATGTTTAGAAATATGGGAAATTCTTCGACATATTACAATTTTAATATTCAATTAACAGGTGTTTGCTTTATAAATTATATGCAATAAAGTGGTCAAATTCGTACTGAAGTTATGGTGAACGTTTTTGTGTTTGGAAGTTATATTCAATCAGGACGGTTATTCAATTATAAATATCCAATTCTGCTTAGATTGTAATTTTCAAAAGTTACTTAATGACTGTACAGTAAAACCTGTCTTTAGAGACCACTGTCTTGAGAGATCGCCTGTCTTGAGAGACCACATCTACCAGGCACCGATTGGTTTTACTCTATAATGGACCTGCTATGGGAGACCACCTGTCTTGAAAGACCACCTGTCTTGAGAGACCACTGTGACCTGCTACCAACTTGTATTTTTATGCCATAATGGACCTGTCTTGAGAGATCGCCCCTTTGAAGACTGAAATCATGACAAAAACTTTTTACATGTTCTGGAATTGGAAAATCCATGTGGTTATACTAACATAATTAATTAAGCTCTTAATTGGGTTTCAGTTGCTAACTCATTAAAGATTGAGATGTTTTTATAAGACCCCTGTGAAAAGATTAGGATTATTGCTGAATAAACAATTTCATACATGCCTGAAATGTGACAGATAGGAATAAAAATAAATTTGTGTTGAAAATCTTTTTGTAACAAATTGAAATGGACAGTTATAAGAATTATAAAAATAAATTAGTGTTGAAAATCTTCAATGAAGATTAATTTTTACAAAAACTTCATGAAAAAGAACAACTACAAAGTAATTACAAAAATCCATTCTTCTCCATTTCTGAATTTTGTGGTTGGTTATTCACTGACTTGAGAAAACCTGAAACCTGTTATGAGAGACCACTTGTCTTGAGAGACCACTTTTGTGTGGCCCAAAGCGCGGTCTCTCAAGACAGGTTCTACTGTATATTAGGGCACCTCTTTCTTTGCATGAAAAAGTGATCAAAATTAAGACTTTAAACCCTTTACCTAACATGAAAAGTAGACGACACTTGCAAACAAAATTAATGAATAACTCATTTTTTTCATTTTTTGCAATGAGCTTGTTCCAATGAGAGGTCATAAACTTTGTTTTTGATGCAAAGAAAATGAAAATTGAATGGCAATTGTTGTGAATAACGCTGGTCAGTTTTGGCCGTTAATTGGGTCAGGCTAACCCTGACCACTCACTGTCCCTCGTCTGTCATCCATCTGCCCCTGAACATGGTGTTTGCAACTTCTCCAAAACTACAGTTCTGATTGCAATTAAATTTGAGGTGATTGTTTGTTCTGAAATAATATTTTGTTTTTGTTCAAATCAACTTTTGCCCTGCCCCATAAAGAGTGAGGTGGGGAAAATGTTGCCAAATTCTAAAAATATCTTGTTTTCATGAACCGATAGGTGCAGTGACTTGCTATTTGGTAATGAGCTTCCTTTTGAAGTGTAGAATCAAATTCCTTTAAATGAAGTTCATAGAGCAATATTTGCTTTGTAATGGGAAGTGCAAGATTTTTGGCCATAAAATTTCTACTCTCTGAATGATGAGGCAATTTGAACCAAATTTCATGTATTGTATTATTGTGTCATAAGTACTTGATTCATGCAGAAAAAAAATTTCCAACATACCTCTGGGAACCCGGGGACTAAAAATAGACATATTTCAAACACCCATATTTCCATCTATGCATGGAACAGAGTCTGTTTTTAGTCGAGTTGTGACGAAGTCAAACTCGACTTATAGTTTGGTGAATGGCGGGCGGGCGGGCGGGCGGGCGGGCGGGCGGGCGGGCGGGCATAAACAATTGGTTTCCGGATGATAACTTGATAGTGGTTCAACTCACATTCATTAAACTTCATGCGTAGGTTGGTCTTGGTGGGAGGAAGAACCCTATTGATTTTGGACATGCTACGTTGAAGGTCAAGGTCACAGTGACCTTGAACATAGTAAATCTTAAACAATTGGTTTCCGGATGATAACTTGATAATGGTTCAACTCACATTCATGAAACTTCATAGGTAGATTGGCCTTGGTGAGGGGAAGAACCCTATTGATTTTGGACTCGCTACGTCAAAGGTCAAGGTCACAGTGACCTTTAACATAGTATATCGCAACAATTGGTTTGCGGATGATAACTTGATAGTGGTTCAACCTAGAGTCATGAAACTTCATAGGTGTGTTGGCCTTGGTGCGAGGAAGAACCCTATTGATCTTGGACTCACCAGGTCAAAGGTCAAGGTCACAGTGACCTTGAACATAGTATATCGCAACAATTGGTTTCCGGATGATAACTTGATAGTGGTTCAACCTAGAGTCATGAAACTTTATAGGTGTGTTGGCCTTGGTGCGAGGAAGAACCCTATTGATCTTGGACTCACCAGGTCAAAGGTCAAGGTCACAGTGACCTTGAACATAGTATATCGCAACAATTGGTTTCCGGATGATAACTTGATAGTGGTTCAACCTAGAGTCATGAAACTTCATAGGTATGTTGGCCTTGGTGCGAGGAAGAACCCTATTGATCCTGGACTCACCAGGTCAAAGGTCAAGGTCACAGTGACCTTGAACATAGTATATCGCAACAATTGGTTTCCGGATGATAACTTGATAGTGGTTCAACCTAGAGCCATGAAACTTTACAGGCGTGTTGGCCTTGGTGCGAGGAAGAACCCTATTGATGTTGGACTCACCAGGTCAAAGGTCAAGGTCACAGTGACCTTGAACATAGTATATCGCAACAATTGGTTTCCGGATGAGAACTTGATAGTGGTTCAACCTAGAGTCATGAAACTTCATAGGTGTGTTGGCCTTGGTGTGAGGAAGAACTCTATTGACCTTGGACTCTCCAGGTCAAAGGTCAAGGTCACAACTCGACATTGGATCTGTGATCCTGAGCGGCATTTTTTAGTTTTCAACTGGTTACCAAAAATGGCCGCTGACCGATTACTGGTTATTTGAGCTCACAATCGATTGTAATACCGTGCACTGTTCAGACAAGTCGATGCTCACGAAGAAATTCATTAAAATGAACATATTTTAGAGTGTTTACAGTCCGTTCACTATTAGATAAGTCGAGACTTGAAAGAACTACATTAAATTGAACATATTTTACAGTGTTAAACTCCGTTGACTCAGGTCCAGTAAAATTACCAGTTGCTCACACTTGGTCGGTAAACATGGCTCTCAGAGCCACGTTTACCACCCAAGTGTGTGCAAACTGGTAATTTTTACTGCGAGCTGAGTCAGTGGAGTGCAGCCTTCACTTTTCCGGTATGAAATAGAAATTTCTGCAAGTACGCTCAGTTGTAAGCTTTATATGCCGTTTAACTTGTATATCTCATAAAGGGGCGTCTAGAGAAATTAAGAATACACATTGTGGTTGTTTCTCAACTTTATTGAATGGTATCATTGACATCATTTTACATTACCAATTAAACAATTTCAGAAGATAATAAAATGTGGTTAATGAATCATCACAAAATGCTTGGCAACAGCAGGGCTTGCCTTGAGTCAGGGCCGATTGGCCACGGCCCTGAGAGGCCCCTTCTCGGGGCTTTTTTTTCGGCCCCGACTTTTTTTCTGTCTTGGTTCCCGAAATCTCAGTGTTGGTAGGTATGGGCAACAAAATTTTGCAAGATTAATTTTTCCATTCACGTCTCATTCACACAAGTGTGATTACAATAGAAGAAGCAGCAAATAACAGACAAAATAATAATACAAACTGTTTTTGTCTGATTCGAATTAACATCCACCTAAATCCGCATGAAAACTGAGAAAATCCCAAGATTAAATAAAAAAATAAACAAACACATTTACGAGACTTTGAAAGCAAGCTTGTCAACTAATGGGGGAATTCCCTTCAATCCCACAATACTATGTGCGGGTACATCCGATCCTAACATCTGAATAAATGCAACACAAGACACAGAAACTGCCGTCAAAATAAATGTACGAAATAAAATAAAATGTGTACCTGTGTCTTTGTGGAGAGGTGGGGCGCATTCCATTTCTGAAAATATCCAAAGCTGTGGGGAATTTTCATGGATTGAAATTATTTAAACTGTAAACTGAAATGGTTTTTTTTTCAATTTTTTTCTTTGAGGCAACCCTTGGATCAAAATACACACCCCACAATATGTACGAAACGTCCTAAAATTTTATCAACAAAAAATCCAAAATGTCTATGTACGAAACATCCAGCACCCACATGATGGGTCCACGTCGTTTCGACACCGGGATTTTTTTTTTCTAAGCAAAAGTAATCAACTAAGGTCGCCATTGGAAAGAATGTAACAACATAAAATTAGCCCAAAAGGCCCCGACCACAATATCTGGGGGACTTTCTTCAGGCCACCAGCAGGCCCCGACCTCAACATCTGGGGAACTTTTTTTAGGCCCCGACCATTTTACTCAAGGCAAGCCCTGCAACAATCAGTTCAACCCATGTTCCAGGATCCATTGCTGTTGCCATCCGATTGCCCACACTCGGCCGATTGTGGTGTTTGGAATGAAGCACCCGTAGGATCATTAAAATGTAATGGTAAAAAGGAATAGTAGGTTGTTTTAACAGTACTGTAAAGGGAATCACTAAAATGCTGAATGAGAATATTAATACAAAAATTATAAAAATCTTATTGTGAACGACTGCTCAGAACCATTTGATATTTGGTATACACCATTCTGGGGAAGGGGGATGCAGATACAAGTTTGTTAAAATTAATCCCATCGGTTTATATTTGTGCTCAATACAGAAGTCGAAATTTTAACCTGATGTGCTATGAGAAGTACTTTTAAAGAATCTTCTCCAGAATCACCATTCAGAATCTTAATATTTGGTTTACCACATAGTTACAGGGGTCAAATTCAGGTTTGTTTAACTCAAGTTCCCCGGTTAATATTTAGGCTCCCTGTTACTATATAATATAATAATTTTAACTTAGTACAACATGAGTAATATTCTTTAAAAAATTTTCTTCAGATCCACTAGTCAGCATCTGTTGATACTTGGGATACAGCATCTTCAGGAAGGTCAGATCTAACTTTGTTCAAACCAAGTTCCTGTGTTAATATTTGGGCTCTCTATTGAAGACCAAATTTTAACTCAGTCCAATATGAGAAATAATCTTTAAAACTCTTCTTCTCTAGAATCACCAATTAGAATCTCTCGATACATGGTGTACAGAATCCTTACAGGAGTCTGATTCAAGTTTGTTCAAATCAAGCTCATTGGTTTATAATTGGGCTCTCTATGAGAGCATGAATTTTAACTTTGTGTAGTTTTTTTTCAGGTGAGCACTTCAGACCCCATGGGGCCTTTACAGCAGCCATGAATAGCTTTGATGAAAAATATCTTAAAAATACTCAGCAGGGCAAGAGTTAACGTGTAACTCTGTAGTGCATTCTGGGAAACTACCAAAGTACAAATGGTAAATTGCAAAAATGTTAATTTGTCCACAGTTGCCACAATTTGAACTCCGTGAGTTTTTTTCTATTGCTGATTTGGGTAAATATAATGGCCTGATGAGTTATGGTGAATTCAATATAATTTCAAAATTTTACTTTTTTAGGCCAGCAAAGAAAAAGAAATTAGAGGAATCAGGTAATGTTATTAACAAATTTATTTTGTTCTTTAACTGGTTGGACACTAGAAGACCATATTTGGGGTCTGCTGAACACTAATGGGTGTCCGATTTAGCCATTTAACTAGTTGGACACTAGAAGACCATATTTGGGGTCTGCTGAACACTAATGGGTGTCCGATTTAGCCATTTAACTAGTTGGACACTAGAAGACCATATTTGGGGTCTGCTGAACACTAATGGGTGTCCGATTTAGCCATTTAACTAGTTGGACACTAGAAGACCATATTTGGGGTCTGCTGAACACTAATGGGTGTCCGATTTAGCCATTTACCTAACCAATTAGCCACATTAGTCTGTGTAATAAGCCTTTTTCAAAACTGCAATCTTGGCTTTTAATCTATGCAAGGTCACAGGTTGTAAGGTGTAAACATTTCAAGAAAACACGTTCTAAGCAATGGGAAAAGAGCGGGCGAAATGCTTCGGACCCCATTACATTCATTAGTACAAATTAAAAAAAAAACAACATTTAGCCAAGGTTAGCATTTGTTTAACCCTTTACCTAACATGAAAAGCAGACGACACTTGCAAAAAATATTCTTGAATGACTAATTTTTTTCATTTTTTGTCTCAAAAACATAGTTTATGACCCCTCATTGGAACGAGCTCGATGAGCATGTTCCAATGAGGGATCATAACATATGTTTTTGAGACAAAAAAATAATGAAAATTAATTGGCTATTTTTGAGAATCCCGCTTGCCGGTTTTGGCCGTTACATTGGGTAAAGGGGTAAGGCAATGGCAATATTGTATGAGAACTTCCATTATTTCGAATTGAGTTCCTATCGACTTTAATGGTGTTTGAATGCACTCTGTGTTCTAACTCGCTGACTGTGGGCACTGTTTCCGACAACTTTCGGGATTTCCCAAACTGAGAAACTCTTGTGCAACGAGAGTTTCCTTATTGCCACCCAAACAAGTCCTCACCTCCTTATAAAACTATTTAAATCTGCGATATCGTTTAGGTTTAAACTCATCTAGGGTTGCCCCTTCAGTTAATTCGAATGATGACATCGGTTCAATGAATTTAAACTTGATATTTCACAAAACTAGTTGACTTGCCTGACACAAAACTCAATGCGATGAACATGGTAATTGCTTTGTTTACACCTCGTGACCTGTGACCTTACATAGATCAAAGTCCAAGATGGCAGTTTAAAAAAAAAGGCTTATTTACAAACTGAGCAGTTTAACCCTTTACCCAACGCAGACAATTTCAAAATTTATTATTTTAAATATCATTTTTTAAATTTTTTCAAAAACTTTCAACAAAACCATATCATGTGACCCCTCGTTAGAACGAGCTTGTTCTAAAGAGGGGTCACATGATATGGTTTTGTTGAAATTTTTCGAAAAGTAATATTTTTTCAGCTGCTGAATTTGCATATTACGCAGGCAGATGCGGACGATTCGTTGGGTAAATAGACAAAACTACATGTATGTTTCTATGAGTCGTTTTGTATTCAATGAGTCAGATGTGCGTAGGAAGAAAACGTCGAGACCGAAGGTCGAGACATTTTCTTTCTACGCACATCTGACGAATTGAATACAAAATGACTCATTGAAACATACATGTGGGTTTGTATTTATTACATGACCCAAGCACCTACTGACCTAATTTTCTTTTCTATCAACGGTGGTAAACACCATGCACTTTATGCAGTCGCATTGCATAAAAAAAGTCCCGGTTGGAACAGGTTGGTGTGCGCGCAATACGGAATTCCGTATTGCACAGCTGTATTGCACGCCGTATTGCATAAGAGAGACTGCATGGGCATGTAATAAAGGTTGAAAACTATTTTCTTATTGCAAATTGAGAGAGTGTTAAGTCGTTAGTTACTGCCTTTCTGTTGAGTGAATATAACCTGTTGCTTTTGGCAATAGAAAGTTCTCCGTTTGAGCCTCGTGGATCCAATGCAGGACAGAATTTGACTATGTTTACTCACTATGCTCAAGACCCGTTACCATACACTGCAGTGCATGATGCATTTGCAGTTTGAAAGATAAAGTTCTAGGTGTGAAGTACATGCATTTAAGTGCATTTCGTGTAGACACTGTCATGAAAGCGGTGCATATTTGGAATGTATTGATGTTATTCA
The DNA here is from genome assembly GCA_031216915.1 of Pictodentalium vernedei. NCBI lineage: Eukaryota > Metazoa > Mollusca > Scaphopoda > Dentaliida > Dentaliidae > Pictodentalium > Pictodentalium vernedei. Next base: position 474,799,581 of record CM062290.1, read on the forward strand.
AGCTGAATATGACAGATGTATACGTCTTTTAGGGTTGTGGGCTTGGGTTCGAAAATGTCGAACGTCAGTGATTGGTTTCAAGTTAAATCTAATCATCGCCATGGTTTTGAGCCAAGACAAATTTTGAATCGTTTGCAGGTCCCTAACTATACTGTTGCAAAATCCCAATCACACATGGAAGCTGTGAACTAATTGTATGTAAGACAATTCGTTGTCTGAGTGCTAGAATGTTCTATATCCCATAGGTGATATAGTACTCCCATAGGGGACAGAGTACTCCCATAGGGGACATAGTACTCCCATACGGGACAGCATACTCCCATAGGGGACAGAGTACTCCCATAGGGGACATTGTACTCCCATAGGGGACAGAGTACTCCCATAGGGGACATTGTACTCCCATAGGGGACAGAGTACTCCCATAGGGGACATTGTACTCCCATATGGGACAGCATACTCCCATAGGGGACAGAGTACTCCCATAGGGGACATAGAACATTCTAGCACTTAGGCGCTGAATTGTCCAGCAACATGGGTGTAAACGATTAGCTGCACTTTACTTTATATCTATGTTGCTGTCACAATTAGCCATTGTGCAGAAATAAGTAAGTTCCCCACCTCCACCTCTGTTCGGTCAGTTTGGCCACAAAATCTCTTTTTGTTTGCTCCAATATGGGTTTGGATAAATTTAGAGTGATTTTATGTTTGGTAAAAACCCACCTATGCTTCCCCTCCCCAATTGGGGGGATTGGCTTGCTGGCCTCATGTTTAGTTTTTACACCCCCAGCAAGGTATACAGGACTTGCCTTTTCTGTCCGTCCATTCATCCAGGCTTAGCAGTGGTACACTGTGGAGTTTACAATTTAGGACCAGTGTTAGTTGTGGGGTTGGGTTAGTACAGTGGCCACTTGTGGAGTTAATTTTTGCACTGTGGGGTTAATTTTTGGACCTTTTGGGGTTAGGATTTAAAATTGGAAAAACCCCACAAGTAAGAATGTGTAAGAATGTCCATCCGTCTGCCCATCCATCCCGAAACTCAATTATGAATAACTTGTAAAGTACTTGGTTGAGTGGCTTGATATTTGGTATGCAAGTGTATCCTATTGCTGCATACTCATAGTGAAATACAGGTGATGTGCGAGATTTTATTACCAACCTCATTGGCCTTTATGGACTTAGAATTTGTCCGCCTTGAAATTATTTCATGAATAACTTGTAGAGTACTCAATGGTCTATCCTATTGATATCTATCCACAGTATAAGGCAGATGTTGTGCAGTGTATTATTGTAGGAGTTATTGCATTTTATGGACTTTGATTTTGTACATCCCAAAATTCAATCATGAAGAACTTGTTTCATAAAGGGTACAGTTAAAACTAGAAGTCCTGTCATGAAATGTGCACAAATAGCACGTTGATATGCATGTTAATGTATGCGTTATGGCCCAAGTAAAGCTATCAAATTCTGTACACATGGCCTGTACACAAGCAATGTTTCAGCCAATGGACCTCCGGGAAACCCGGATGTCCATTGGCAGGAACATTGCATGTGTTTGCTATGAGTACCCTGCCGTGCTTTGGATGCCATTCGATATGGCAATTGCGCGTAATTCCAATGCGCAATTAAGCCTAGATAAGCACACTATTCGTGACAGGACTTCTAGTTTTAACTGTACCTTCATGGTGTAATCAACTCCTCCCACAATTTCTAATATAGAGAATTTAGGATATGGTTACACATGTCTTACAGATGTGCAACATACATGAAATATGCAGAAAAATATTTTTTTCTCAGAATTATCAAATCAAGTCCCTCTCTTTGGTAAAGAGGTGGGGGTACCTTTTTGTGTCACCCAATGGTGACATATAATAGTTCCTATAATATATGCCCCAATGGTCTGTAATCTGTCACAGATCTGTCATCCTTCAGCTTCACCCAGTAATAAATGTTTCATTTTTGTAATGCTATCCATGGTATAGCAGGCGTGGGTATATGCCACCCTCGACTTTGCTCTAGTTAGTTATTGGTGTTATTGGTGTTTAAAGGTAACTCATCATCTATGGCTATATCATGACCACATCCTGAGTATAAAGTTAACCCTTTAACCAACACAGATGATATCAAAATGTATTATTTTATATATAATTTTTAAAACTTTTTCAAAAGATTTCAACCAACCCATATCATGTGACCCCTCATTGGAACGAGCTCGATGAGCTCGTTCCAAAGAGGGGACACATGATATGGGTTTATTGAAATTTTTTGAAAAATAATATTTTGCATATTACGTGGGCGGATGGTTGCGATTGGTTAGGTAAAGGGTTAAGTCAATAGAGTACTTGGATTACAAAAGCGGACAGAATTTTGATCAGATCATGACTTTGATACGATCAAAGTTATTACGATTTCCTCTAATTAGTTTTGTAATTATTTAATTAAGGCTGCACAAAGTAGATCTTCTGTTTGTCAGGACATTATTTGTAAAATTGCATGCGGGCGAGCAGTTTTTTTAAATTTTTTATTTCTGTAATTATTTCTTTACCATCAAAAATTAATGTTCTTGGTTTATATTTTAGACCTCATAATCCACAGCATAACATTGAGCATTGCAAAATCAAATTGCACTCAAGAGATGAATTTTATTAACTTTGGTAATATATTTTTATTATGCCCCCTGACTTAAATGATTGAAGTGTGTGTGTCCGTCCGTGTGTCCATGTGTGTGTGTGTGTGTGTTTTCGAGCCAATAACTCGAAAACTGTTAGGGCCACAGTCATCAAACTTCACACAATTATAAAGACCATAGGAGGATGTGTCACTCACCATAGCCGGGTTAGTACCTTCAAGGTCAGGGTCACATTTCAAGATCACACTAAAAATCGGTCAATATTCGTGTCTCAGCCATAACTCACAAACGAATCATAGTACAATTGTTAAACTTTTTACAAATGTTAAGGACAGTCAGAAGGTGTGTCGTGTATAATACTTTCTGCCGCATCTGCAATGTGAAGGTCACAATTGACCTTCATATGTTCAGGGTCACAAATCATGTCTCAAGCATAACTCCAAAACTTTTAGGGCTACAGTCATCAAACTTCACACAATTATAAAGGACCATGGGAGGATGTGTCACACACCATAGCCGGGTTCGTACCTTCAAGCTCATGGTCACATTTCAAGGTCACACTAAAAATCGGCCAATATTCGTGTCTCAGCCATAACTCAGAAACGAATCATAGTACAATTGATAAACTTTTTACAAATGTTAAGGACAGTCAGAAGGTGTGTTGTGTATAATAGTTCCCGCCGCATCTGCAAGGTGAAGGTCACAAGGGTGGGGGGGGGGGGGCATGTGTTACCTTAGTAACATTCTTCTTGTTTTTTTAAAGTTTGCATTGGTTATAAAAAGAGAGCATTGGTTATAAAAAGAAAGCAAGCGACAGCCTAAAAGACCATTTGAGGGAGCCTGAGAAACCGATTTTAAACTTTTTTAGGCCTTAATCCTTTACCCAACGCAGACGATTTCAAAATTTATTATTTTAAATATCATTTTTTAATTTTTTTCAAAAAGTTTCAACAAAACCATATCATGTGACCCCTCTTTGGAACGAGCTCGACGAGCTCGTTCCAAAGAGAGGTCACATGATGTGGTTTTGTTGAAATTCTTCGAAAAATAATACTTTTTCAGCTGCTGAATTTGCATATTACGCGGGCGGATGCGGACGATGCGTTGGGTAAAGGGTTAAGCTTGCAAAATATTCAGCAAATTTACATGGAGAAGTCAGTTTTAAACTGATCACCACAACATCGTGAATCACCTTGTCAAACAGTGGCAAAGTTGTTGATTAACAAGGAGATTTATAAAGAGAAGAAGAAGTTGCAATGAGGTAGAAAATTCGCTGACTTAGGGTGACCTTCATTATTATTATGCGTTATAAAACTACTCGCTAATAAAACAAGAGCCATGAGTGGAGTAAGAACAAAGTCCTCCTATACAATAAATTGATGTGAGTAAAACACACTCATGTTATTGATTTAGGTGTAAACAAAAAATTAAAAAATTTCAGATTCTTTGGTGCACAGCTCCTATTTTTATCAACCAATTTTGATGAAACTTCTCATACATTTACAACTAACAAGTGGACATGCACATATTCCCAAATATTTGATCTGCGCAAGTTTTAACCAGGTTATCTGCCTCCAACTGGCTGCCTGAGCCCAAAACCCGAAAAACTTTTAGCACAGTCTACAGGTCATATTTATGGAGGGATTTCATTGTAACTTGGTAGGTTGACTTCATATAATGTCTAGATGAGAAAATTCCCTTTTGAACGTGATTGGGTAACTGTGACAGCTACTGGAGCCCAAAGCCCAAAAACCTTTAGCACAGTCTACAGGTCATATTTATGGAGGGATTTCATAGTAACTTGGTAGGATGACTCCAAATAATATCTAGATGAGAATGTCCCCTTTTGATCGCGTTCATTCAGCCTTGATGGCTGCCCGAGCCCCAAAACCTTTAGCATAGTCTATAGCTCTTATTTATGGAAGGATTTCATTTTAACTTGTTAGGTTGACTCCATATAATGCTTAGATGATGACATCCCCTTTTGGTTGCGATTGGTCAACTGTGACCTCTACAGGTGCCCGAAGCCCAAAAATCAAGAGCACAGTCTGCATGTCATATTTATGAAGGGATTTCATTGTAACTACGTAGGATCACTCCAGATGATGCCCAGATGAGAATGTCCCCTTTTGGTTGCGATCATTCAATCATGATGGCTGCCCAAGCCCGAAAACCTTTAACACAGTCTACAGGTCATATATATGAAGGGATTTCATTGTAACTTGGTAGGTTGACTTCATATAATATCTAAGTGAGAACGTCCCCTTATGGACACGATTGGGCAACTGTGATGGCTACAGGGGCCCAAAGCCCGAAAACCTTTAGCACAGTCTACAGGTCATAATTATGAAGGGATTTCATTGTAACTTGGTAGAATAACTCCAAATAATGTCTAGATGAGAACCTCCCCTTTTGGTCACGACCATTCAGCCTTGATGGCTGCCCGATCCCAAAAACCTTTAGTATAGTCTATAGGTCATATTTATGGAAGGATTTCATTGTAACTGTGACAGCTGCAGGGGCCCAAGCCCAAAAACCTTGCACAGTCTACAGGTCATATTTATGAAGGTATTTCATTGTAACTTCGTAGGATCACTCCAGATGATGTCCAGATGAGAATGTCCCCTTTTAGTTGTGCTCAATCAACCAGAATGGCTGCCCGAGCCCAAAGCTCCAAAACCTTTAGCACAGTCTACAGGTCATATTTATGAAGGAATTTCATTGTAACTTGGTTGGTTGACTTCATATAATGTCTAGATGAGATCGTTCCCTTTTGGATGCAATTGGGCAACTGTGATGGCTACAGGGGCCCCGAAGCCCAAAAACCTTTAGCACAGTCTGTAGGTCATATTAATGAAGGGATTTCATTGTAACTTGGTAGGATGACTCCAAATAATGTCTAGATGGGAACGTCCCCTTTTGGTCGCGATCATTCTGCCTTGATGGCTGCCCGAGCCCAAAACCCCAAAACCTTTAGCATAGTCTATAGGTCGTATTTATTTAAAGATTTAATTGTAACTTGTTAGGTTGACTCCATATAATGCCTAGATGATGACATCCCCTTTTGGTCGAGTTTGGTCAACTGTGACGACTTCAGGGGCCCGAGGCCCAAAAACCTTGAGCACAGTCTACATGAAGGGATTTCATTGTAACTTCGTAGGATTTCTCCAGATAATGCCCTGATTACAACACCCCCTTTTGGTCACGATCATTCAACCATGATGGCTTCCCAAACCCAAAACCCGAAAAACTTTAGTACAGACTATAGGTTGTATTTGTGAATGGATTTCATTGTAACTTAGTAGAATGACTCAGTATAATGTCGAGATGAGGATGTCCCCTTTTAGTTGCAATTGGTCTATCGTCATGGCTACACAGGCCTGAAGCCCGAAAACCTTTAGCACAGTCTACAGGCCATATTTATGAAGGGAATTCAATGTAACTTGATAGGATGACTCCTTTTGAAATAATTGCACTGTAACTTTTTAACTTTCGTTGACATACGTTAACTGTGAGGGCCACATACATTAACTGTGAGGTCATATTAACCCACCCTTCAATTCTTTAGTACAGTCTACACCTCATATTATGTTTATTAAAAACATAGCATACAGGGAACAGAAATTAACATATTCCCAATTATCACAATTCTTGTCTTATTTCATAATCCTTTCATAAACATTGAACGTTATCCTTTTCATCAAACACAACACAGAGACAAGTTAAACTACAGTGTCATTGACACTTTCATTTACGTTTTTGGCCGTTACGTTGGGCAAAGGGTTAAACAACTAGCGATGAACTTCTCGAACACAACCTCTGATAAGTACATATATCCAAAATTTTAATCTGCGATAATTTTAACCTGGTTATCTCCCCTTCGTAAAGGAGATTCTTGTGTGGACAACTGCTATATTTGTGACTTGAATTAAAACTTCTCAGATATTAACACCAACAACTGAATGTGTGTACAGTCAGGAATTTTTAAACTGCGACAATAAACCAGGTTCCATCCATTGAACTTAAAACTCATTTTGAAGCGCCACATGAACAGTGACTACAGGGATGAAAATGCAAGCGAGCGAATGATCACTCTCCTCATCTCAGAGTTCCAATGAGGTGTCATAAGATATGTTTAATGCAAAAAGTGAAAGATTTTAGTAATGTGAGATGTTTTTGCAAGCAGTGTTTCCAAGTTGGATCAGGTAATGGGTGACTGAAATGTGGTATATAACAATATTTAGAATAATTTCTACACACATCATGAAGGCGAGTGATTAATTGCTCTCTAGTGAAACGTTTAGGAGAGTGATGGCCAGTGAGAGTGCTCACTCTCCTTTCCCTTCAGTCCCTGCATGAAGAGGTACATTCTTGAAAGCGTGAAGTTGGGGGTATTAATTTGGGTGAGGCATATAGTTAACCCTTTACCTAAGATGAAAAGCAGATAACACTTGCAAAAACAATTCTTGAATAACTATTTTTTTTCATTTTTTGTCTCAAAAACATAGGTTATGACCCCTCATTGGAATGAGCTTGATCCAAAGAGGGGTCATAACCTATGTTTTTGAGACACAAAATGAAAAAATAATGAAGATTAATTAGTGATTTTTGTGAATAGCGCTGTGGCCTGTTTTGACCGTTAAGTTGGGTATATACACAGAACGACATACATATGTGAATGGGTTAATTGCTATGGCATGAGTGCGAGTGCAGAAGGATAGAAAGAGAGGCCACAGGCCTGGAGTTTTATCCTTCCACGATGGAACAAGTGCCATGACGATTAAATGATTCACACACCCGTGTCATTCTGTGCTTATTACGTCTATAAAAATAATTATTAGAAGTACACTCAGCAATTCATTTGACCAGTATGAACAAAAAGAACACATTTTATCACTAACCAAATTTGCGAGGGGAACCTGTGTTACTATTTTGTCCCCTGAGTTCCAATGTGTTCCTTGTGCCTACTGAATAAATGCTCAGCTTATCTCTAAAATACAGAAAAGTGACCAATCCTTATTAATTGAATACTCCTGTTAATTGAATAATTTTCACTGGCAAAGTGGCTGTTCAATTAACAGGACTCCATTGTATTTTTCATCTGACTGAAGGGGTTTAGCAACTGATCCCTAAGAACCCCTAAAAATGATCAGAGGTAAGTTATACTGAACCCAATACAGTCAGAGCTTTTGTGGTGAGTGATGTCGTACAAAGTATTGCAGATTTTTTTCCAAGTTAAACCACATTAAATGTTATTTATTAACCCTTTACCCAACGCAGACGATATCAAAATTTATTATTTTAAATATGTTTTTTTTTTATTTTTTAAAAAAATTTCAACAAAACCATATCATGTGACCCCTTGTTGGAATGAGCTCGACGAAATTTTTTGAAAAATAATATTTTTTCAACTGCTGAATTTGTATATTACGCGGGTGGATGCGGCCGATTCGTTGGGTAAAGGGTTGAAGAAAATCAAACCAAAAGTGAGGTTTGATCCTGAATTCGAACCACAACTGAAAATGAAAAATCAAAACCTCCCAGCTTTAGACTCCACTTCCCATGTAGTTACTAGACTGAACTCTGACCAAGTGCAACTGATAGACAAGTCATCAAAAGTGCGTTCAGTCACACAATGCTTTTATTTATTAGTTCCAATTTATTGATGAAATGTTTCCCAAATCTATTTGCCAATTGTAGGTCTGCAGTATGTTCATGTAATTTGCTTGTCATTCTCTTGCCAAGAAGGTTATTGGTCACTGAAAAAGGTCCTTGGTCTCAGAACAGACATCAATAAACTTGTTGCAATACAACAGACCTCAATAAACTTGTTGCAATACAACAGACATCAATAAACTTGTTGCAATACAACAGACATCAATAAACTTGTTGCAATACAACAGACATCAATAAACTTGTTGCAATACAACAGACCTCAATAAACTTGTTGCAATACAACAGACCTCAATAAACTTGTTGCAATACAACAGACATCAATAAACTTGTTGCAATACAACAGACATCAATAAACTTGTTGCAATACAACAGACATCAATAAACTTGTTGCAATACAACAGACATCAATAAACTTGTTGCAATACAACAGACATCAATAAACTTGTTGCAATACAACAGACATCAATAAACTTGTTGCAATACAACAGACATCAATAAACTTGTTGCAATACAATAGACATCAATAAACTTGTTCCAACTTGTTGCAGTACAACAGACATCAATAAACTTGTTCCAATACAACAGACATCAATAAACTTGTTGCAATACAACAGACATCAATAAACTTGTTCCAACTTGTTCCAATACAACAGACATCAATAAACTTGTTGCAATACAACAGACATCAATAAACTTGTTCCAACTTGTTCCAATACAACAGACATCAATAAACTTGTTGCAATACAATAGACATCAATAAACTTGTTCCAATACAACAGACATCAATAAAGTTGTTGCAATACAACAGACATCAATAAACTTGTTGCAATACATGAGACATCAATAAACTTGTTGCAATACAAGAGACATCAATAAACTTGTTGCAATACAATAGACATCAATAAACTTGTTCCAATACAACAGACATCAATAAACTTGTTGCAATACAATAGACATCAATAAACTTGTTGCAATACAACAGACATCAATAAACTTGTTGCAATACAATAGACATCAATAAACTTGTTCCAACTTGTTGCAGTACAACAGACATCAATAAACTTGTTGCAATACAACAGACATCAATAAACTTGTTGCAATACAACAGACATCAATAAACTTGTTGCAATACAACAGACATCAATAAACTTGTTGCAATACAAGAGACATCAATAAACTTGTTCCAATACAACAGACATCAATAAACTTGTTGCAATACAATAGACATCAATAAACTTGTTGCAATACAAGAGACATCAATAAACTTGTTGCAATACAATAGACATCAATAAACTTGTTCCAACTTGTTGCAGTACAACAGGCATCAATAAACTTGTTGCAATACAACAGACATCAATAAACTTGTTGCAATACAAGAGACATCAATAAACTTGTTGCAATACAAGAGACATCAATAAACTTGTTGCAATACAATAGACATCAATAAACTTGTTGCAATACAATAAACATCAATAAACTTGTTGCAATACAATAGACATCAATAAACTTGTTGCAATACAATAGACATCAATAAACTTGTTGCAATACAACAGACATCAATAAACTTGTTCCAATACAACAGACATCAATAAACTTGTTGCAATACAACAGACATCAATAAACTTGTTGCAATACAAGAGACATCAATAAACTTGTTGCAATACAAGAGACATCAATAAACTTGTTGCAATACAATAGACATCAATAAACTTGTTCCAATACGACAGACATCAATAAACTTGTTGCAATACAATAGACATCAATAAACTTGTTGCAATACAAGAGACATCAATAAACTTGTTGCAATACAATAGACATCAATAAACTTGTTCCAACTTGTTGCAGTACAACAGACATCAATAAACTTGTTGCAATACAACAGACATCAATAAACTTGTTCCAATACAACAGACATCAATAAACTTGTTCCAATACAACAGACATCAATAAACTTGTTGCAATACAATAGACATCAATAAACTTGTTCCAACTTGTTGCAGTACAACAGACATCAATAAACTTGTTGCAGTACAACAGGCATCAATAAACTTGTTGCAGTACAACAGGCATCAATAAACTTGTTCCAATACAACAGACATCAATAAACTTGTTGCAATACAATAGACATCAATAAACTTGTTCCAACTTGTTGCAGTACAACAGACATCAATAAACTTGTTCCAATACAACAGACATCAATAAACTTGTTGCAATACAACAGACATCAACAAACTTGTTGCAATACAATAGACATCAATAAACTTGTTGCAATACAAGAGACATCAATAAACTTGTTGCAATACAATAGACATCAATAAACTTGTTCCAACTTGTTGCAGTACAACAGACATCAATAAACTTGTTGCAGTACAACAGGCATCAATAAACTTGTTGCAGTACAACAGGCATCAATAACTTGTTGCAATACAACAGACATCAATAAACTTGTTGCAATACAAGAGACATCAATAAACTTGTTGCAATACAAGAGACATCAATAAACTTGTTGCAATACAATAGACATCAATAAACTTGTTCCAATACAAGAGACATCAATAAACTTGTTGCAATACAATAGACATCAATAAACCTGTTCCAATACAACAGACATCAATAAACTTGTTGCAATACAATAGACATCAATAAACTTGTTCCAACTTGTTGCAGTACAACAGACATCAATAAACTTGTTGCAATACAACAGACATCAATAAACTTGTTGCAATACAAGAGACATCAATAAACTTGTTGCAATACAATAGACATCAATAAACTTGTTCCAACTTGTTGCAGTACAACAGACATCAATAAACTTGTTGCAATACAACAGACATCAATAAACTTGTTCCAATACAACAGACATCAATAAACTTGTTGCAATACAACAGACATCAATAAACTTTTTGCAATACAAGAGACATCAATAAACTTGTTGCAATACAATAGACATCAATAAACTTGTTGCAATACAACAGACATCAATAAACTTGTTCCAATACAACAGACATCAATAAACTTGTTCCAATACAACAGACATCAATAAACTTGTTCCAATACAACAGACATCAATAAACTTGTTGCAATACAATAGACATCAATAAACTTGTTGCAATACAACAGACATCAATAAACTTGTTGCAATACAACAAACAGTTTTGCTGACTCTATGAGTCGATTTACAATGATCTTCAATCGCATTGCATAATTTGCATTTGACGATGATCTGGTAATTTAGTTTTGTTGAAAAGCCTCTCTAATCAACGTTCTTTCTGCTTATTGATCTTGATCGTGTTAAACCGCTTGGCTTTTTCACGAGGTGTAATATGTTTTGTCTTATTAATAGGAGCATGTTGGTCTTATAGGTAGCATAATGCCCTTATTATACTGATAGAGCTCAGCACTTGTTTCTTGTGATACATCCAAGGATATTAGTGTCGAAGTGTTAATGTCATTCACAAAACTACTGATGTTAATTTCTTTGAGGTTTCGTATCTGAATACCTCATGGTTTTCCATGAGCGAGGTTTCGTATCTGAATACCTCATGGTTTGTCATGAGTGAGACTACATGGTTTTCCATGAGTGAGGTTTCGTATCTGAATACCTCATGGTTTGTCATTTGTGAGACTACATGGTTTTCCATGAGCGAGGTTTCGTATCTGAATACCTCATGGTTTGTCATGAGTGAGACTACATGGTTTTCCATGAGCGAGGTTTCGTATCTGAATACCTCATGGTTTGTCATGAGTGAGACTACATGGTTTTCCATGAGTGAGGTTTCGTATCTGAATACCTCATGGTTTGTCATGAGTGAGACTACATGGTTTTCCATGAGTGAGGTTTCGTATCTGAATACCTCATGGTTTTCCATGAGCGAGGTTTCGTATCTGAATACCTCATGGTTTGTCATGAGTGAGACTACATGGTTTTCCATGAGTGAGGTTTCGTATCTGAATACCTCATGGTTTTCCATGAGCGAGGTTTCGTATCTGAATATCTCATGGTTTGCCATGAGTGAGACTACATGGTTTTCCATGAGTGAGGTTTCGTATCTGAATACCTCATGGTTTGTCATGAGTGAGACTACATGGTTTGCCGTGAGTGAGGTTTCGTATCGGAATACCTCATGGTTTGCCGTGAGTGAGGTTTCATATCTAAATATTTCATGGTTTGCCATGAGTAAGGTTTCATATCTGAATATCTCATGGTTTGCCATGGGTGAGCTTTCATATCTGAATACCTCATGGTTTGCCATGAGTGAGGTTTCGTAACTCAATACCTCATGGTTTGCCTTGAGTAAGGTTTCGTATCTGAATACCTCATGGTTTGCCATGAATTTGGATAGCTGAAGGAATGCCAATACAACTAAGGCTGTCACGAATGATCGAAAAAGCGATCAACCGTCGATTGAGGTCATAATCGATGATTTTTTTCAATGATCGATTATTTGACTAGACATGTGCTATCATACCTTTTGTTAAACAAAGGGGAAATATTGATTCAGAAGCTATTGTTTCACATAAAGGACCTATTTCGACAAGAAATGTGTGTGTGAATGGGGTTAAAACATAAAACCAGTATATAGCTTCAAGTTGCGGCACCACGCTAGTTAAAGTTAGCTGAAACCCAGTCATCATTGTATGCGTGATCACTCAGTTCCCAATACTTCTCATTCCTTTGATGTGAGTCATGTGACCTGCCAAAAAACATCAACATTGTTACAAGGTTGTATTCTTCTGCCGAGTATCAAAAGTATGCTGTTGATTGCATGTCTTTAATCTTTCCTCTCCTTTTGAACTCAAATTATTCAATTTCCAACCGATACATAAAATTTATAAAAGTCGAAGTAAAATGTGCCTGAAAAATATTCTGTCAACAAAAATAACAACACTCGATGATGCCTTACTGTCAATGGCTACATTGTATTCCTTGCCAATAAGACATCGTCGAGTGTTCAGTTGTTTTTGTTTTTATCAATTTGATACTTGATAAGCAATTTTAACATACGGAAAGTAAAGAGGGAAAAACTTCGAAATGCCATGTTATTTATTTTTAAGGTACGATGATTTATTTTGTTCTCAGACATACCGCAACCGGAAGTTTCATTTCCACGTGTAAAGGCTAAAGCTTTGTTGACTTGACATTCCCTGAGGCTGAATTCATAATCATTACTTATTGAGCGCGGATGGGGCCATTAGTGAGTTTAGTATGCATTTTTCTATGATTTGAAGTTTGAATATATGCGATGTAAATTCTGTTTTGTCAAATTTTTCAAGGTTTGGTGTTCGTTTGCTTCATTTACGATTAGGATATTTTAATTTTTAACACCTCCCAAGTTATTTCATAGACGAAGTTCTAGGAAAAGAGACAGAAATATTAACCATAAATAATCGAATAACCGTCGATTTTTATGACAAAATAATCGATTATGAAAATTCATAATCGTGACAGCCTTAAATACAACACAGTGGTTTGATATGGCAGAGACCCGGCCAAGTTGTAATGTTTTGGATAAGTGACTCATCACGTGATCAGGTGAAAAATAAACACTTGTAATCCCCCACAAAGTAGATCTTCTGTTTCTGAGGTCATTTTTAGCCTAACTTGACAAAGTCAAGATAAGCTATTGCTATCATGCATGTGGAAGTCTGTTAGTCTGTGAGTCCGTGAGTCTCCTCACATTTTCCTTTAGCACAGGCTACACCCTGTAGTTCTTGTCTGGTCGTCACGAAATTTTATATGCATGTTTGGGTCATGTCTAGATGAGAACATCCCCTTTTGGTCGTGATCGGTCAACCAGTATGGCTGCCCAAAATCCAAAAACCATTAGCACAGTCTACAGGTCGTACGTATGAAGGGATTTCATTGTAGCTTGGAGGATGCCTCTGTATAATGCCTAGATCAGAATGTCCCCTTTTGGTCATGATCTGTCAACCCTGATGGCTGCCCAAGCCCGAAACCCAAAACTTTCAGCACAGTCTGCAGGTCATGTTTAATATGGAGGGATTTCATTGTAACTTAGTGGAATGACTCCATATAATGTCTAGATGAGAACTTCCCCATTTGGTCGCAATCTGTCAATTGTGACGACTGCCCTGGCCCAAAACCTGAAAACCTTGAGCATAGTCTACAGGTCATATTTATGGAGGGATTTCATTGTAACTTGGTAGGTTGACTTCATATAATGCCTAGATGAGAAAGTCCCCTTTTGAACGTGATTGGGCAACTGTGACGGCTACAGGAGCCTGAAGCCCGAAAACCTTTTCACAGTCTACAGGTCATATTTTTGAAGGGATTTCATTGGAACTTGGTAGGATGACTACAAATAATGTCTAAATGAGAACGCCCCCTTTTGATCGCGATCATTCAGCCTTGATGACTGCCTGAGCCCCAAAACCTTTAGCATAGTCTATAGGTTGTATGCTGCATCCTTAGGACCAGTAGAATTGAATGGTAAAAAAAAATTGCCATCGGTTATGTTAAGGTGTTCTGTGTTGGGGGAAAGGGGGGTTGGGTGGAATTTCAATGAAAAGTTGCTGAGTCTACATATTTGCAAAAAGTAAAAAAAAAATCTTTTCTTCAGAACCAGTGGTCAGAATCTTTTGGTATTTAGTGTACAGCATCCATGGCTAGGGAGGGGGGGGGGCATATACCAGTTTATCAAAATGCAGCCCATTGGTTCAGATTTGGGCTCAATACAGGCACCCAAATTTTTGACTTTTACAATTCTTGTCTTATTTCATAATCCTTTCATAAACATTGAATATTATCCTTTTCATCAAACACAACACACAGCCACTTTCATTTTTAAAATTCTTCTTCAAATCCACCAGTCAGAATCTTTTAATGTTTGGTATACATCATTGTTATGAGGGTCTGATTCAACATTGTTCAAGTTGGGTCCAGGTGTTAATATTTGGGCTCCCTATGGTAGCCCAAATTTGAACCTAATGCAATATAGAGGAAATTTCTTTAAAAATCTTCTTCAGTTCCACCAGGCAGAATGCTTTCATATTTGGTATACAAAATCTCTAGTGGGGGAGGTGGGGGGGGGGGGGGGGGGTGTCACATTCCAGTTCAAATCGAGTCTGTAGGTTAATATTTGGGCTTGCTATAATAGCCCAAGTTTAAATATTTGGGCTTGCTATAATAGCCCAAGTTTTAACTTAGTGCAATATGAGGAAATTTCTTTAAAAATTTCTCATTCAGCTTTGTTCAGATTGGGTGCCTGGGTTAATATTTGGACTCCCTATGGGAGCCGGAATTGGCCATGTAGGTGAAGAATTTTGTATTCAGTACCCTCGATTAATCCACTTAGGTTGTATCAAGGGGCTTCATAGGCGAGCTCCATTTTTATATATCTTTTTATATTGTGTTATGTTAAAGGTGAATGCTTCAGCCCTGTGGGGCCTCTTGTTTTATTTTGTTTTATTCTTGTTTATTAGCTCACCTGACTGCAAGTCAGTGTGAGGTATTGCCATCACTTGGCGACCGTCATCCATTAACTATTGCCCAAACCATCTCTGGGGTATACTCATTCTGTTTTGTTCAAATGAAGTGGCTGTCTTCTTTGGGCTCTGGTCAATGATGCCAAAGCCTAAAAATCTTTAAAAATTTTCTTCTCACAAACCTAACAGAGAGATTGACTTGATATATGTTATGTAACACTCTTTGGTGTGGAAGATTAAAGTTTGTTGAAGAGAAGTTGGTAGATCAATATTTGGGCTCCCTGTGGTCACATAACCATTTTGGGCTCTGTCCAAAATTTCTATTTCAAGAACTGATAGGCCGATTTGAACCAAATTTGGCATGTAGCATAAGTGGGTCCAAAGTGCTTGATTGATGCCTGAAAGTTTCTTTTTCATTGCCCTGTGGGTACCCCAGGGGCTAAAAATAGAAAAAAATTCAAATGCCCATATTTTCCAAACTACACGGAACATAGAACTTTTATTTGGTATGAAGCATCCTTTTGACCAGTAGAATGGATTAAAAAAAAGAAAGGCCATCGGTTGTGTTAGGGTGTTCTGTAGGGGGCATTTGAAAAAATGCTGAGTCAGCATATTTACAAAAATTGAAAAAAATTTCTTCAGAACCGCTGATCAGAATCTTTTGATATTTGGTTTAGGACGGTCAAATACAAGTGTGTTCAAATCGACCCCCTCGATTCATATTTGGGATCAACAAAAGAGCCCAAATAATTAACTTAGGGCACTATTGGGAATAAACTTCAAAAATCTTCTTCTTCGAATCAAACAGTCATATTCTTTTGATACTTGGTTTACAACATCTCTACAGGGGTCAGATTGAAGTTTTGTTCAAATTTAGTCACTAGGTTAATATTTGGGCTTCCTATGGAAGCCTGAATATTAACTTGGTGCAATATGGGGAATAATCTTTAAAAATCTTCTTCAGATCCACAAGTCAGATTCTTTTGATATTTGATATGCAGCATCTCTAGGGGGGTTAGATTCAAGTTTGTTCAAATGGGAGCCTGGATGAATATTTAGGCTCTTTATTGGAGCCCAAATTTTAACTTAGTGCAATATGAGAAAATTTCTTTAAAAAATCTTCTTTTTCAGTCCCACTAGTGAGAATCCTTTCAAATTTGATGTGACATCTCTAGAGGTGTAAAATACGAATTTGTTCAAATCGAGTCCCTGGGTTAATATTTGGGCTTCCTATGGGAGCCGCCTGATTATTAACTTGGTGGAATATGGGGGATATCCTTTAAAAATCTTCTTCTTCAGATCCACCAGTCAGATTCTTTTGATATTTGATATGCAGCATCTTTAGGGGGGTGGGGGGGGGTGGGGTGGGGGGGGTTAGATTCTTGTTTGTTCAAATGGGATCCCTGGATGAATATTTGGGCTCTTTATTGGAGCCGAAATTTTAACTTAGTGCAATATGAGAAAATTTCTTTAAAAATCTTCTTTTTCAGACCCACTAGTGAGAATCCTTTCATATTTAGTATGTGACCTCTCTAGAGGTGTAAAATACGAATTTGTTCAAATTGAGTCCCTGGGTTAATATTTGGGCTTCCTATGGGAGCCGCCTGATTATTAACTTGGTGGAATATGGGGGATATCCTTTAAAAATCTTCTTCTTCAGATCCACCAGTCAGATTCTTTTGATATTTGATATGCAGCATCTTTAGGGGGGTGGGGGGGGGGGGTGGGGTGGGGGGTGTTAGATTCTTGTTTGTTCAAATGGGATCCCTGGATGAATATTTGGGCTCTTTATTGGAGCCGAAATTTTAACTTAGTGCAATATGAGAAAATTTCTTTAAAAATCTTCTTTTTCAGACCCACTAGTGAGAATCCTTTCATATTTAGTATGTGACATCTCTAGAGGTGTAAAGTTCAAATTTGTTCAAATCAAGTTCCTGGGTTAATATTTGGGTTAACCAAGGGAGCCCAAATATTTACTTAGTGTAATATGGGGAATTATCGTTTAAAATCATCTCTTTTAGATCCAGCAGTCAGATTCTTTTCATATTTGGTGTACAACACCTCTGGGAGGGTTAGATTGAAGATTGTTCAAATCAGGTCCCTGGATTAATATGTGGGCTTTTTATTGAAGCCCAAAGTTTAATTTAGAGCAATATGAGAAAATTTCTTGAAAATTCTTCTTCTTCAGATCCACCAGTGAGAATCCTTTCATATTTGGTATGTAATATCTAAAATTTTGTTTGGTTGTTTTTGAATACTTCACAGACCAGAGCTTGCTAGGAAGCTTTCCTAGCTATAGGACTAGCAGAAATGAATGGCCAAAAAAGTTGCCTTTGGTTGTGTCATAGCAAATCAAAAAAATTGCTCTTGCTTGCTGCTGATCACTTACTGATTCACTCATCTGTTTTGACAATTTGAGCCAGGTGAGTGTTTTAGGCTCACTTGAGCCTCTGGTTATTTATTTATTATTTGTAGGAGCACGTGGCTCAGTTATAGACTGTTGGACTTCTATGCGAGAGATCCCGAGTTCGATCTCAGTCTGGGACGACCCACATTGTGTCCTTGGGCAAGGCTCTTTATCCTGGTTGCCTACATGGGGGCACGATGACACTGTGTATTAAGGCGTACTGCACATCGATGGTGCACATGTCTTCAACCGCTGTAACCCCGCTAGAGTGGAGCTTGAACAGATTTGGAATGTTGAGCTGACAGTTGCTCGTTATTGCTCGGTGGTTCTCTCCGTGTACTCCAGCTTCCTCCAGCCATAAAACTGTCACGGTCATGATTAGCCTTTGTGCATAAGTATGTGACCTTAAACCCCAATAAATAAATAAATGAGTGGATGTTGAGTGGAAACACATTACAATGAATTGTAGAAAAACAGTTTATCATTGCTCATACCTGAAGAATTTGGTTCATTGGACTCAAAGAATGTTTCACTCTCTTGTTTTGCAGATGGTGATGGTCAGAAATCTAAAAGGCGGAGAATAAAGGAAGACTTATTTGATAGCAGTAGTGATGAAGGTAAACTGTTTAACCCTTTACCCAATGAATCGCCCGCATCTGCCCGTGTAATATGCAAATTCAGCAGTTGAAAAAATATTATTTTTCAAAAAATTTCAACAAAACCATATCATGTGACCCCTCGTCCAACGAGGGGTCACATGATATGGTTTTGTTGAAATTTTGTGAAAAATTAAAAAAAATTATATTTAAAATAATAAATTTTGATATCGTCTGCGTTGGGTAAAGGGTTAAGTTTTTATCTCTATGGGTATAAGGTTTTTATTACTTTCCAAAGTGTGATTTACTGGGGTTTCCCGGTTTGATTATAAACGGTAACTTAACAAGTGAATTATGCAATCAACAATTGTGTCATGTATCTGTGCGCTCAAATGAAGACGCTTTGCAGTGGGTGTAATGGGGACTTCATTGTTTTTGGGGGGTTTTTATTAACCCTTTACCTACAGTTAAAACTTTTCTCTCCCAAAAAAGAAAGTGTGCATGCTAAAAAATAACACTAAAAAAAGATATATATCATTTTCATTCATGGAAATTTTATTCAATCACAGATGAATCAATTTGTGATCAACACGAGAAATTTCATTACGCTACGACGAATACTCTTGGTGCCATGGAGAGTCAAAGACACTAAGGGTCAAACACAAAAGTCACACACTCAATATCTGGTATGACCTCCGTCTGCATTGACTACTGCTGTGCATCTACGCCTCATGGAAGCGAACAAGTTAGCATGGAAGTGTTGTGGGATGTTGTTCCATATTCTGATAAGCTGTCTTTGGAGTTCCACAAGCGTTGACGGTGCATGGGGAAGCCGGCGTAGCTGATGTTTCATTTCGTCCCATACGTGCTCAATGGGTGAGATATCGGGCGAATTTGCGGGCCAGGGAAGAACATCCACTTGTTGTTGCTGCAGATACTGTTGAACAGCACGAGCTACGTGGGGTCGGGCGTTGTCCTGCTGTAGAATGACGCCAGGGCCGTGACGTTGCAGAAATGGGACAACAACAGGTGTAAGCACTTCATCACAATATCTGGCTGCATTGAGATTGCCATCAATAATGACCAGCTCAGTTCTGTTACGGGCAGTGATGCCACCCCACACCATGAGAGACCCTCCCCCATAACGGTTTCGCTCCACGACACATGGATCTGCGTAGCATTCGTTTCGATGTCTGTACACTCTCTGGTGGCCATCTGATGATGAAAGATGGAAACGACATTCATCTGTGAATAAAACACGTTGCCACCAGTGTAAGGGATGCCTGAGATGTTGTCTACACCACTGCAGTCGAGCACGACGATGACGTAACGTCAAAATCGGACGAATTGCAGGTCTTCAAGGACGTAAGCCGTATTCTCTCAGCCGGTTCATTACTGTTTGAGGATGTATCCGTCTCAGGTTAGGGATGTTCCTGGCTGTCGTCGTTGTCGTTTGTTGCCGGTTCCAGAGATGGACGACACGGATATACCGATCTTGTGCAGGGGAGGTAACTTGGGGTCTCCCAGAGCGGGGTCGGTCTCGAACGTCATCATGTTGTGCATGTCGATGGACTAGCCTGTCTACAGTGTTACGGTGGCAGTTCAAATGCTGGGCAACCTCTCTGTGTGTTCTGCCAGCTCTGATCATACCCAGGGCAAGGAGATGTTGATTCATTGTCAATCTTGGCATGCTAATGTGGAGTCGTTTTAACAGCAGCACAAGTTTGAATGTGAACGATAGGAAGGCCTTACTTTTGTGTTTAAATACTCAAGGATTCACACTGCTGCATGAATTTTCAGACTCTCCACGTGCAAAACATGCCTTTTCACAAACGTGCAGTACGTCATTTAACGTTAATGCAATTTTAACGGGGAAAGCTGTTTTTGTGTTCAATATAACTTATTCATGAACTGGTTAACACTCTTTACACCTATGAAATTATTTTTTTGGAGTTTGATCAATTTCTGCAATGCACACTTTCTTTTTTGGGCGAGTATAGAAGTCCTGTCATGAAATGCGCACAAATAGCACGTTGATATGTGCATTAATGTACGCGTTATAGCCCAAGTGAAGCTATCAAATTCTGTACATATGGCCTGTGCACAAGCAATGTTTCAGCCAATGGACCTCCGGGTAACCCGGAGGTCCATTGGCAGAAACCTTGCATGTGTTTGCTATGAGTAACCAAGAGAACCTGCCGTGCTTTGGATGCCATTCGATATGGCAATTGTGCACAATTCCAACGTGCAATTAAGCCTAGATAAGCGCACTATTCGTGACAGGACTCCTAGTTTTAACTGTAACATAAAACGAAGACAACACTTGCAAAACAAATTCTTGAATAACTATTATTTTGATTTTTTTTCTCAAAAACATAGGTTATGACTCCTCATTGGAATGAGCTCGATGAGCTTGTTCCAATGAGGGGGTCATAACCTATGTTTTAGAGACAAAATATAATGACAATTAATTGGCGATTGTTTTAGAATAGCGCTGGCCGTTTTTGGCTGTTACGTTAGGTAAAGGGTTAAATAATATAATTATCAGTAATAATGAAAAGTAATAAACAGAGTAATCGCTTGACTGGACTGATTACATGAAATAATTCATTTGAGGCGGGGGACTATATTGTAAAACACGCAGGATTTGTACAACATCCCTTGCCTCTCATGAATTATTTCACATAACCAGTCCAGTCAAGTGATTACTCTCTATATAAATACTACAAACCATAACACATTTACACCAAATTTGTTTGTTCTGACATCACATTTTGTTTTTGTTCAGAACAACTTGCCTTGCCCCATAGGGAGACCTAGGGGTGGGTAGAAAATGCTCCCAAATTTTGAACCAGTGTGTACAATGACTAGATATTTACTGAACTTCCTTTTGAGGAGTAGAATCAAGTTGGTTCAAATGAAGTTCGTGGAGCAATATTTATTTGCCTTTGTAATGGGATGGGCAAGATTTTTGGCCCCACCCAAAATCTCTTTTTCTGAACCAGTGAGCTTATTTGAATTTGGTATGTGACACTATTGAGTCATAAATACATGATTCATGTAAAATAAAAAAAATAAAATCATGTATCCCCCGTGGGAACCCCAGGTGCTAAAAATATAAATATTTTCAATTGCCCATATTTCCCAAATCCTGCGGAACAGATATCTGTTATTTGGTAATATGCATCCTTAGTACTAGTACAGTGGAGCCCACTTAATTGGATATCTCTTAATTGTATATCCCTGTTAATTGAATCTAATTTTCAAACACAAAACCATTTACCATACCTTCAGTACAAATTTGATCTGTTAATAGCATATGGGTTGTAGAGTAAACTCCTGTTAATTGTATATAAATTTTTGTAATATGTCGAAAACATTACTGTGACATGCACCAAATTCCCCTTATTTATCAACCTTTTTGGCTTCACTACATCCAATACAGGCATTTATTCTATTATATCTTGTTTGACAGAGCTCTATGAGCTCTGTCTAACAAGATATAACAGAATAAATGCTCAGTTTACCTCCAGAACACAGGAAACTGACCAAATCCCTGTTAATTGTATACTCCTGTTAATTGAATAATTTTCACTGGCAAAATGGATATTCAATTAAGAGGATTCTACAAGTAGAATTGAAAAATTAAAAAAAATTACCATTGGTTATGTCATAGTAAAGATTTTTTTTAAAATGCTGAGTCAGCATATTTGCAAAAATTTTAAATTTTAAAAAATCTTCGTCTCCATAAACACTGCTCAGAATCTTTTGATATTTGATACACAGCATCCATAGTAGGGTCAGATACTATTTTGTTAAAATTAAGCCCATCGGTTCATACTTGGGCTCAATACAGAAGCCTGAATTTTAACTTATTTCTGTGTGAGAAGTTCTCTTCCATAACCAACAGTCAGAATATTTTGATATTTGGTATACGACATCATTACAGGGGGCAAATTCACATTTGTTCAAATGAATCATCCAGTTAGTATTTGGGCTCCCTATGGGGCCCGAATTTTAACTTAGTGCAACATGAGATATAATCTTTAAAAATCCTCTTCTTCAGATCCACTACGCAAAATCTTTTAATATTTGGTATACAGCATCCTTATGGTGGGCAGATTTAAGTTTGTTCAAACCAAGTCCCTTTATTAATATTTGAGCACCATATTGGAGCCTATATTTTGACTTGGTGCAATATGAGGAAAATGCTTTAAAAAATATTTTCTCGTGAACCCACCTCCCACAATCAATTGATATATGCTGTACATCATTTTCAATGGAATGAGATTCAAATTTGTAAAAATCAAGTTTCTAGGTTAATATTTGGGCTCCCTATTGAATTTTAACTCTGTTTAATATGAGGAATAATATTATAACCCTTTACCTAACCTGAAAAGCACACAACACTTGCCAAAATAATTCTTGAATAACTAATTTTTTTCATTTTTTGTCTCAAAAACATAGGTTATGACCCCTCGTTGGAACGAGCTCGTTCCAACGAGGGGTCATAACTTATGTTTTTGAGACAAAAAATGAAAAAAATAATGAAAATTAATTGGCGATTTTTGAGAATCGCGCTGGCCGGTTTTGGCCGTTACGTTGGATAAAGGGTTAAAATCTTCTTTTCCAGAGCAACTAGTCTGAATCTTTGAACAAACATAAAATATACATCATCCTTAGAGGAGTCGCATTCAAATTTGTCAAAATCACGTCCCTCGGTTAATTATTGGGCTTTCAATGTGAGCCTGAATTTCAACTCAGTGCAATATCGAGAATAATCTTTACAAAATTTTCCTTCCTCAGATCCACTAGTCAGAATCCTTTCCTATTTGGTATACGACCTCATTACGGAGGTCACATTCAAGTTTGACATTCAAATTTGGTCAAATCAAGAGACCTATTTAATCCTTTGACCCCATAAGACAGATTTTTCGGTCCAAGGAATAATTTCATCCCATTTTTGTCTTATTATAAGAGGTCTATACACGGGACATTGATGATAAAGATGGCTGCAGGCTGCAGGCTGCAGTTTTTTATCCTCCCTGTATATTGATATTGGACTGACCCATCTCACTGTAAGTGTACACAAAGGCATTACCATTCCACAGACTGAGGTTATTATTTTATCCTCCATGTATATTGATATTGGACTGATCCATCTCACTGTATGTGTACACAAATGCGACACCATTCCACAGACTGCAGTTATTATTTTATCCTCCTTGTATATTGATATTGGACTGATCCATCTCACTGTAAGTGTACACAAAGGCGATACCATTCCACAGACTGCAGTTATTATTTTATCCTCCCTATATATTGATGTTAGACTGATCCATCTCACTGTAAGTGTACACAAAGTCGACACCATTCCACAGACTGCAGCTATTATTTTATCCTCCCTGTATATTGATATTGGACTGACCCATCTCACTGTAAATGTACACAAAGGCGATACCATTCCACGGACTGCAGTTATTATTTTGAATGACGGAGAAAAGCCCTGGTCATTTTTGCAACAAAGGAGAAAAGCCCTGGTCCATTTTTTCAAGGGGTGGAGAAAAGCCCTGGTTGAATTTTTTTTTACTATTTTATCAATTTCCTTTGGTTAATAAACAAATTCGAGAATAATTAAAGATTTTCAATTTAGGTCTCATAGCTTATGACCCCTCATTGGAACAAGCTCATCCCAATAAGTGGTGTAAGCTGTTTTTGAGACAAAAAATGAAAATCTTTAGTTATTCTAGAATTTGTTTATTGTTATCTGAATGGATATTTGGATAAAATCACCTTGCATCTCTCTCTCTCCCTCTCTCTGGTACTCTCTCTCCCTGTATGTCCCTCCTCTTGCCCTCCCTCTCTCTCCTTCCTCTCTCTTTCACCTCTCTCTCTCTCTCTGCCTCCCTTTCCCTCTCTCTATGAGAGTGAGGGAGGGAGAGAGAAAGAGGGAAACAGAGATAGGGGTAAGTAATCTAGTGTGGAAGTAAGTTAATCCCGCTCTCTCTCATTCTCTCTCTCTCTCTCTCTTCTCTCTCTCTCTCTAAAACGGAAGTAACTTTTTTGTGACACACAGAAATTTGAACATTTAACATTTTATTTTTAATATTATTCATCCAAGCCACAGTTCCATTTTTTCTGTTGTTTTGTTAAGAATCTACTTGTAAATGTTGCCTGTTTAATACAAAGCATCAGAAGAATAAATTGCCTCCTATCTGTTTAAATTACCTGGCAGTACTGTCAATGTTTGCAGAACAATTACCAAATATAATTGTTGTAAACACAGCTCATTGTGTTTAGAAATTCAAAAATATTATCAAAACATCCCTCCGCTGTTCACTTGTGTTAGAATACCACCTGTCCATGTTTGTAAATTAATTAATGCTTATTGTTGTAAACATATGAGCCAAACCAAAGTCTAATGCAGCTTTTACCTGAGTTAAAATAAAAGTGAATGAAAAATAAAAATTACACAAAGAATGAAAAAACTAGACATAAAAGGTGATTACTGTACAAAAAAACAGGCAAAACAGTAAAAAAAAATATTAAAAAAACGAATAAAATGTGATTTCATTAA
The DNA here is from genome assembly GCA_031216915.1 of Pictodentalium vernedei. Taxonomy (NCBI): domain Eukaryota; kingdom Metazoa; phylum Mollusca; class Scaphopoda; order Dentaliida; family Dentaliidae; genus Pictodentalium; species Pictodentalium vernedei. Next base: position 474,824,909 of record CM062290.1, read on the forward strand.
TAAAAAAATTGAATCATAGCTTTTCTCCACTCCATGCAAAAATGGACCAGGGCTTTCCTCCTCAGATGCAATTTCAGGGCTTTTCTCCATCAGGGCTTTTCTCCATCAGGGCTTTTCTCCATCAGGGCTTTTCTCCATCAGGGCTTTTTTCCGTTCACCATTATTTTATCCTCCCTATATATTGATATTGGACTGACCCATCCCACTGTAAGTGTACAAAAAGGCGATACCATTTCACAGACTGCAGTTATTATTTTATCCTCCCTGTATATTGATATTGGACTGACCCATCCCACTGTAAGTGTACACAAAGGCGATACCATTCCACAGACTGAAGTTATTATTTTATCCTCCCTGTATATTGATATTGGACTGATCCATCTCACTGTAAGTGTACACAAAGGCGATACCATTCCACAGACTGCAGTTATTATTTTATCCTCCCTGTATATTGATATTGGACTGATCCATCTCACTGTATGTGTACACAAATGCGACACCATTCCACAGACTGCAGTTATTATTTTATCCTCCTTGTATATTGATATTGGACTGACCCATCTCACTGTAAGTGTACACAAAGTCGACACCATTCCACAGACTGCAGCTATTATTTTATCCTCCCTGTATATTGATATTGGACTGACCCATCTCACTGTAAATGTACACAAAGGCGATACCATTCCACGGACTGCAGTTATTATTTTGAATGACGGAGAAAAGCCCTGGTCATTTTTGCAACAAAGGAGAAAAGCCCTGGTCCATTTTTTCAAGGGGTGGAGAAAAGCCCTGGTTGAATTTTTTTTTACTATTTTATCAATTTCCTTTGTTTAATAAACAAATTCGAGAATAATTAAAGATTTTCAATTTAGGTCTCATAGCTTATGACCCCTCATTGGAACAAGCTCATCCCAATAAGTGGTGTAAGCTGTTTTTGAGACAAAAAATGAAAATCTTTAGTTATTCTAGAATTTGTTTATTGTTATCTGAATGGATATTTGGATAAGATCACCTTGCATCTCTCTCTCTCCCTCTCTCTGGTACTCTCTCTCCCTGTATGTCCCTCCTCTTGCCCTCCCTCTCTCTCCTTCCTCTCTCTTTCACCTCTCTCTCTCTCTCTCTGCCTCCCTTTCCCTCTCTCTATGAGAGTGAGGGAGGGAGAGAGAAAGAGGGAAACAGAGATAGGGGTAAGTAATCTAGTGTGGAAGTAAGTTAATCCCGCTCTCTCTCATTCTCTCTCTCTCCCCCTCTCTCTCTTCTCTCTCTCTCTCTAAAACGGAAGTAACTTTTTTGTGACACAGAGAAATTTGAACATTTAACATTTTATTTTTAATATTATTCATCCAAGCCACAGTTCCATTTTTTCTGTTGTTTTGTTAAGAATCTACTTGTAAATGTTGCCTGTTTAATACAAAGCATCAGAAGAATAAATTGCCTCCTATCTGTTTAAATTACCTGGCAGTACTGTCAATGTTTGCAGAACAATTACCAAATATAATTGTTGTAAACACAGCTCATTGTGTTTAGAAATTCAAAAATATTATCAAAACATCCCTCCGCTGTTCACTTGTGTTAGAATACCACCTGTCCATGTTTGTAAATTAATTAATGCTTATTGTTGTAAACATATGAGCCAAACCAAAGTCTAATGCAGCTTTTACCTGAGTTAAAATAAAAGTGAATGAAAAATAAAAATTACACAAAGAATGAAAAAACTAGACATAAAAGGTGATTACTGTACAAAAAAACAGGCAAAACAGTAAAAAAAAATATTAAAAAAACGAATAAAATGTGATTTCATTAATAAAAAAATTGAATCATAGCTTTTCTCCACTCCATGCAAAAATGGACCAGGGCTTTCCTCCTCAGATGCAATTTCAGGGCTTTTCTCCATCAGGGCTTTTCTCCATCAGGGCTTTTTTCCGTTCACCATTATTTTATCCTCCCTATATATTGATATTGGACTGACCCATCCCACTGTAAGTGTACAAAAAGGCGATACCATTTCACAGACTGCAGTTATTATTTTATCCTCCCTGTATATTGATATTGGACTGACCCATCCCACTGTAAGTGTACACAAAGGCGATACCATTCCACAGACTGCAGTTATTATTTTATCCTCCCTATATATTGATATTAGACTGATCCATCTCACTGTAAGTGTACACATTGGAGATACCATTCCAGGAAACGAGGGTTCAAAGGTTTAATATTTGTAATCCCGTGGGAGCCTGACTTTTCACTAAGTGAAATATAAATAATAATCTTCACAAATCTTCTTCAGATTCAGAATCTTTTGATATTTTGGTATACAACATCCTTAGAGAGGTGGAATTTAAGTTTGTTCAAATTTGGTCCCTTTCTTGATATTTGGGCCCCACATTGGAGCCCAAATCTTAATGTCTTGTCCCTTTCTTGATATTTGAGCCCCACATTGGAGCCCAAATCTTTATGTCTGGTCCCTTTCTTGATAATTAGCTCCCCACATTGGAGCCCAAATCTTAATGTCTTGTCCCTTTCTTGATATTTGAGCCCCACATTGGAGCCCAAATCTTAATGTCTGGTCCCTTTCTTGATAATTGGCTCCCCACATTGAAGCCCAAATCTTAATGTCTGGTCCCTTTCTTGATATTTGGGCCCCACATTGGAGCCCAAATCTTAATGTCTGGTCCCTTTCTTGACATTTGGGCCCCACATTGGAGCCCAAATCTTACTGTAATCCAATTTGAGGAATTTTGTTTAACCCTTTACCCAACGTAACATCCAAAACCAGCCAGCTCTGTTCACAAAAATCACCAATTAATTTTCATTATTTGTCTCAAAAACATAGGTTATGACCCCTCTTTGGAATGAGCTGGTTCCAATGAGGGGTCATAATCTATGTTTTTGAGACAAAAAATGAAAATAGTTATTCAAGAATTTTGTTTGCAAGTGTTGTCTGCTTTTCTTGTTAGGTAACAGGTTAAAACTGTTATCCAGAACCACAATTTGCAAGTGTTGTCTGCTTTTCTTGTTAGGTAACAGGTTAAAACTGTTATCCAGAACCACAATTTGCAAGTGTTGTCTGCTTTTCTTGTTAGGTAACAGGTTAAAACTGTTATCCAGAACCACAATTTACAAGTGTTGTCTGCTTTTCTTGTTAGGTAACAGGTTAAAACTGTTGTTATCCAGAACCACAATTTGCAAATGTCTGCTTTTCTTGTTAGGTAACAGGTAAAAACTGTTATCCAGAACCACAATTTGCAAGTGTTTTCTGCTTTTCTTGTTAAGTAACAGGTTAAAACTGGTGTTATCCAGAACCACAATTTGCAAATGTCTGCTTTTCCTGTTAGGTAACAGGTAAAAACTGTTATCCAGAACCGCAATTTGCAAGTGTTTTCTGCTTTTCTTGTTAAGTAACATAGCGGGGGAGGAATTCGTCACATACAGGTGAATTGTGCACTTGGTGATACCTTCTTGAAATTTGGCACACTGTTAGTGTAGGCTATGAGGTTCTCAAAAACGATCGGCTACAAGTTGACACCGACCGGTGGCGACCAGTAGCGGCACAATCCAAAATGGCCGCCAGCGGCTGAAGGGAACCTCCTTTTCGACGGTCTACCGACTATACATCCGATTGTAAGGGCGCGAAAGTGAACTCTGATCCACGCACGTGTTGGAAACAGACGTGGGAGATGATGTAGAATAAAACGAGATTCTCTATACGGACACATCAATTTCTTGGAACTTGAAAAGAGCGTTGTTTCTCCGGGATCAGCGTCATTCAGGCAAACCTGAATGACGCTGATCCCGGAGAAACAACGCTCTTTATGAAGCAGTCTCTTTGCCATACAATCTCTTGTTTGGCGTAATTCCGCAAGCAATTCTGATTTGTCTGTCGAAATTAATTCGAGAACGCGATTGTTCACAAAAATCATTCACAGAATGAGTGAGAATTCTCTTCGTGTACGGACTAGTACTGACTGGGAACGTTGTTGCTTTTGCCAGCAAGACAGTTCCAAGAAATTGATGCGTCCGTATAGAGAATCTCGTTTTCATGACGCCTATAAAGCTATTGAGGAAGACATAACGCGCTTCCTAGATAATGGCGTTGAGCTTCCATATAATTTGACCATTGATTGTTTGATGAGAGAGAGTGATGAGTGTATGTCGATGTCACTGTTGACGAATAAGGCAATATATCATAAGACATGCCGTGACAGTATTCGGACTCACATCGTACAGCGCGTGCTACACAAGCGAGAGCGAAATGAGGCAGTGGCATCCTGCTCCACGCTGAGTCCTAAAAGAACACGGACAAGTTTTGAATCTGGCTGTGACAGGAAACTGCCCCAGTGTGTTTATTGTCACAAACGCGAAGGTGACAGCAGTGAGCCTATTTGCAGATCAATGTCTGATAACAATAAACTCAAAATTATGGCAAAGGAAGCCGAGAACTGGGTTGTTTTTTCTCGGGTCAATGCAGCATTTGATTCCGCTGCTAGTGATCTTTACTATCACAAAACCTGTTATTGTAAGCTTGCCAATGAAGCACGAGCGGCTAAATCTAAAAAGTCGAAGAACGCCGAACATTCCGCGTCAGGCCTGCCCTATGACCCTCTCGTTATGGCAGAGCTCATAACATTTGTTGAACACAACGATTCCGCGATGAAGCTTGTCGATCTCAAGAATCTGTACAGTCGGAGGTTGAAGCAAGTCGGTTCTGATTGGCTTAGTGAAGAAATACATTCCACTCGATTCAAAGAACATTTGTTGCAGAAATTGGGCGATGGCTGGGACGCCTTCACACAGGGTAGAGATGTGTTTATTTCAAGTAGGTTTCGAGTTGGCTCCTTGTTGTCCGAATCTTTAACTCGTATAGTGTCTGAGGAAGAGGCAAAAAAGATAGTTGATGTGGGTCTTCTTCTGCGTAAACACATACTCATATCTCAAGCTCCTTTCACGGGATCATTTTCATCTTATTGCTTGAGCGAGCCTGTACCCAACTCACTCCTGACTCTTCTTAGAGTTCTACTTGAGGGCACATGTAGTATACAGAACTTAGGCGATGATGAGACTGTTAATGCCAAGACTCGAGTGGCTTGTACTATTTCACAGATGTTGATCAGCAATTCAGCGAAACGCTCCGAACATGCACAAAATGTTCACCAGAGACGTGACAGAGAAACTCCAATGCCTCTTTATGTGGGTTTGAAGTTGCATGCCCATGATCGTATGAAAAATCTTATCAGAGATTTTCATCAAATGGGACTCTCTGTCTCTTATGATCGCGTAATGGATGTTCGCAGGAGTTTCGCGAGAGCTGTTTCACTGCGGTTCAAGAACGAAGGTGTTGTAGTCCCAGCTAACTGCAAACGTAATGTTTTCTCGATAGGAACCACTGATAACATTGATGTATCTGGTAGATCTGATATGCATGGTACGTCCATCACACTCATTGGTCAACTGAGCAGGGACAATGTGGGTACTGATCCCCCACCACTGAGTTTAGATGTTCCAGAAGACACACAAATTGAACTCCCAGACGACTATGCATTTGTTCCTTTCGTTGAAGACTTTGGTGGGGACATCAGGCTTGAATCTCCAGATGAATGTAATGTACGGCCCAATGAATATGCAGATTTGAACGTGGGAGAGAATGACTGGTTGTCTCATGTGTCACAGATCAGCAATAAAGGGAAGGTTGATGGCAGCTGGCAGCTTGATGAAGTCCCTGTGACCTTTTCAGGCTTCTTTTCAAAACATGAAGATCAAGACAATGTCAAACCTCGTGCAGTTATTGGGGTATTCCCTGTTTTCAGTGAGCAGAAAGCGGACTCACTCAGTATGCAGAAGCATGCTATGTATGTGGTCAGGGAAGCTACTGCTTTCGTAAACCCCGGCCAGATACCTGTCATTGAAGGTGACTGTCCGTTGTATGCCAGGCAGAAAAAATGTCAATGGCTGTTCCCAGAGGAGATAGGTGAGGATCGAATGGTGTGTATGATTGGATTCCTGCATCTTGAAATGTGCACCCAAGAAGCTGGTGGTAAGCTTATGGGTGGTTCTGGTTGGGAGCGAATGTTTCACCTCGCAAAGATATTCACACCCGGTGTAGCATCATCCCTACTTGGTGGGAAACATGTCAAGAGGACGCGACAGGCATATCTTCTCACTCTAGCTTGGCTTGAGATCCTCAGAAAGAATGCTTATGAGATTTACTGTCAGCAGACTGGGCCCCATGAGTCATTTGAAATGTGGGAACAGAGGATTCTTTCACAATCTCCAACTGCGCGCTATTGGGGTGAAATCGTTCGGAACTTTCTCTTGACAAGCTGTCAATTCGTTCGGAACCAACGAATCGGTAACTGGCCTGGTACACTGTGTTCTATCGATGAGTTGTGCAGTTACTTTTTTGCCCTAGGACATACAAATTATTGTCGGTGGGTCCCCGTATTTCTGAGAGACATGTCTCAGCTACCCAGGCGGCATCCTTCAATCCACAACAAATTCATGGAAGGCCATTTTGTGGTCCAGCGTAGTGAGAGGAAGTTCAGTATGATGGGTTTAGATCAGAGCCAAGAACATAGTATCCAACTACTCAAAGAAGACAGTGGTCCAAAAGGTCTCTATGGCCAGGCTGAAGAGAAAGTCGTTATTGAGCTTTCAAGGTCAGAAGTTCTGCGTGTTATAGATGAGTATGAATATGCAAGTTTCCACACAACATCATCAGATAACACGGAACACCCGGAAAGTTCGGTATCAGAGCAGAAAAAATTTCTGAATCAATTGAAATCTCTCCTCGATCTGGTGAATCAGGGACTCATTATCAACCCTTATGATGAAACTAGTGGTCAGCTGGTGACATTAGATACTGGTGAATATATGGACCCCGAAGTTAGTAAGAGTTTACGGTCATTACCCGAAAGGGGCAAGCATTTATATTCCACTTTCTTGAAGGAAAGGCTTGTGGAATGCACCGTACCCCTGAATGATGTTATTCCCAAGGCAAATATATATACCTTCCTTAACCCACCCCCAGCCAACCTGGACAAAGGCCGAGACAAACTCATGTCAAGTAAAGCAACTGCCGCAATAGTTACCCAGATGTTCGTTTCACTGCAAGCCCGGCCTGATTCAAACATGGATGAGTTTTTCATGCACGAGAATGCACGTGATCCGCCAGCATTATCCGATAGAGGTAAGCTACGGAGTGGGACAAAATCTCAAATTCTCAATTGTTTACCAGCTATTCCTGCACAAGGGAAGAATTCAGCAGCTAGACAAGCTTCAGTTGTCATCTTGGATATGCCTGCTGTAGTCCATGTAATCAAACCACAGAAAGCGGATCTGTTTGGAGAATATGCTCGATTGCAATTATTGCCATACATCGAATCTCTGATTAACACGAACACCACAAGGGTTGATGCGATCTATGACTGTTACCCCGAAGGCAGTTTGAAGAATCAGACGCGAGCAAAACGCCTCGGTGAGACAGCAGTTAGGTTGATACGGGTGTCCGAGAACGTCCCTTTACCTAAAGGGAAGAATTGGCAGGCATTCTTGAAAGTTAGTGAGAATAAAGACGAATTTTTCAAGTTCCTGTCTGCTGAACTGCTGAAATTAACATCAACATCCGAGTACCAGTTGTTAACGACATCAGGAGAATATGTACTATGCAATAAGGATGTTAGCTTATGTGACATATCTCCATCGAACCACGAGGAAGCAGACACGCGCATGATGCTTCATCTCAACCATGCAGTCTCACAAGGTCACAAAATAGCTTTTCTTCGCACGGTTGATTCTGATGTCGTCATTCTGTCTTTGCACCATTTCGCAACATTCCGTGACCTTGGACTCAGTGAGCTGTGGATTGGGTTTGGAATTGGAAAGGCATATAAAGATATGCCAATTCATGAGATAGCTTCACAACTTGGACCTGATTACTGTAAGGCCCTGACTTTCTTCCACGCCTTCACAGGTTGTGATGTAACATCCAGCATGCTCGGCATTGGGAAGAAGACAGGATGGAATGCATGGATGAATTTTCCCGCATCAACTGAAATGATGATAGAATTGACTGAGAATCCGCAAGTCTTTTCAGAGGATTCCCCTCATATGCAGCATATCGAAAAACTCACCATACAGATGTACAGTAACAGTTGTGTCAGTACACGTGTCAATGATGCGAGACGGCATATGTTCACACATGGCCTTAAGTCTATGGAAAACATCCCGCCCACCAAAGCAGCTCTGTATCAACATGTAAAAAGGGTAATTCTTGTGTCATCTTTCATTTGGCATCGTGCTCTGCAGAAACACTTATGTGTGCCAGACCCATCACAGTACGGATGGGAGTGGAATCCACGTCTCAATATTCTGGTCCCATTTTGGACTCACCTAGGAGACGCAAGTGCTGCATGTGCACTGATGCTCCACTGTAGTTGTGCCAAGGCCTGCAAGGGCAATTGCAAATGCTTGAAAGCTGGATTAAGGTGCACACCTTTGTGTAAGTGTGAAGGTGGCTGTTGTAACAATATTGAGTAGTATACTGTCATGTTAGGACCAGTCATCTCCTATTCTGGTATTTTTTTTTCCATTTTCGGCCAGTTAACACATGTCATGTTTCTAGTTGAGTTGATTTTGCTAACAAATGTTCATCCCATGTGGCTTGCTACATTGTCCGGGGTATAGGAATACAGTTTTAGATTTCGGAAAATAGTCTGTTATTTACTGCACAAGACGGTGTTAATTCATGCATAGCATGATACAATATCCCCAACTATTTTGCCTCTGTACAACAGTTGATACCTTCGTTCACCCGTGTGTTCATCTATGGTATCCTTGTCTTTCTCTGGCCATAGGCCACATGTGACTAGTCAGTTCCTACTCCATAGCAAATCAACTTGGAAATCCTTCATCTTGTAGCGCACTCATGTCTCAATGAATCCATACCTGAGTTGATCTAATAAATCTAACGTAAGGTATCAAATTGCCATACCGGATCATATTTCGATAAGTTATTCGCTAAAACATTTCGACCACTCATCGACATCAAAGGTCATGTTTTGGCTCCCAGTGGTGGCTATATCTCTATATCCCTGGTAAAGTAGCATACCATGAGGGATGGGCATTAAGTGTCGGCAACATTAATCCTGACTTGGAACACACCACATCTTAACTGGCCGAAAATGAAGAATACTACTTGTAGTCAAAAAATATTCCTGTACCTCGAATGACTGCAAACATACACTCACCCCTTCTAGTCCCATTTTGCCAATGTTCTATACTGGCAAGATAACATTGTATAATTAACAACGGGAACTAATGCATCCCGAGTTCATTCCAGCACTGCCCTTGCTGGCAGACGTGTCGCTATGGTGTTGAGATTGAACCAGAACTCCTCTAGAAATTTGATAGTTTTATTTTCTTAGAAAATAAATCTATCGAAAATGCCGGAAGTTGAGAATAGACTGTCACTTTAATTGGATTATCAAATGTCCAAGTATCCCCACTGCTGCATACTATCGAGTACCCTTGTTCATGTGTTGACAGGAATCTCTCATACCATGTTCATTTGACCATTGCATTCCCGAGAAACATTCAACACTAATTTATCTACGGACGGACGATCATACTGACAGTCAGACACACAGACGCACACATCGACGGAAATTCTGATCCCATTATCCATTAATCTTCCCCCCAACTTGTTCCAAGGGCTTCACTCCATCATTCACATCAATTACAGCACATGTATGGTGTTAGGTTTGGAGCTTCAGTTGTGCGATCGGCGAAAATAGCTTTTTTTCGATCCGCTTGGCGGCCATTTTGGATTTCGCTGCTAGTGGTGGCTAGAGGATGGTGCCAACTTGTAGCCGATCGATTTTGAAATCTCTGATGCCTACCCTTACATCATGCCAAATTTCAGGAAGGTATCACCAAGTGCACAATTCTAGCGAATTCCTCCCCCGCTAACAGGTTAAAACTGGTGTTATCCAGAACCACAATTTGCAAATGTCTGCTTTTCTTGTTAGGTAACAGGTAAAAACTGTTATCCAGAACCACAATTTGCAAGTGTTGTCTGCTTTTCTTGTTAAGTAACAGGTTAAAACTGTTGTTGTCCAGAACCACAATTTGCAAATGTCTGATTTTCTTGTTAGGTAACAGGTTAAAACTGTTGTTATCCAGAACCACAATTTGCAAATGTCTGCTTTTCTTGTTAGGTAACAGGTTAAAACTGTTGTTATCCAGAACCACAATTTGCAAATGTCTGCTTTTCTTGTTAGGTAACAGGTAAAAACTGTTATCCAGAGCCACAATTTGCAAGTGTTTTCTGCTTTTCTTGTTAAGTAACAGGTTAAACCTGGTGTTATCCAGAACCACAATTTGCAAATGTCTGCTTTTCTTGTTAGTTAACAGGTAAAAACTGTTATCCAGAACCACAATTTGCAAGTGTTGTCTGCTTTTCTTGTTAAGTAACAGGTTAAAACTGTTGTTATCCAAAACCACAATTTGCAAATGTCTGCTTTTCTTGTTAGGTAACAGGTTAAAACTGTTGTTATCCAGAACCACAATTTGCAAATGTCTGCTTTTCTTGTTAGGTAACAGGTTAAAACTGTTGTTATCCAGAACCACAATTTGCAAATGTCTGCTTTTCTTGTTAGGTAACAGGTTAAAACTGTTGTTATCCAGAACCACAATTTACAAGTGTTGTCTGCTTTTCTTGTTAGGTAACAGGTTAAAACTGTTGTTATCCAGAACCACAATTTGCAAATGTCTGCTTTTCTTGTTAGGTAACAGGTAAAAACTGTTATCCAGAACCACAATTTGCAAGTGTTTTCTGCTTTTCTTGTTAAGTAACAGGTTAAAACTCTTATCCAGAACTACAAGTCAGAATATTTTGATTTTTGGTATACCGATTTCTTATAGTGGTCGAATTCAAGTTTAATAATTCCTCATCGCCATCAGACTATAACTGGGATCTGAGTTAGAGTCCAAGTTTCAACTTAGCACAATACAGTAGAACCTGTCTTGAGAGACCGCCCTTTGGGCCACACAAAAGTGGTCTCTTAAGACAGGTGGTCTGTCATAACAGGTTTCAGGTTTTCTCAAGTCAGTGAATAACCAACCACAAAATTCAGAAATTGGGAAGAATGGATTTTTGTAAGTACTTTGTAGTTGTTCTTTTTTATGAATTTTTTGCAACAAATTGAAATGAGCTGTTATAAAAATTATAAAAATAAATTAGTGTTGAAGTTCTCCATTGAAGATTTTCAACACAAATTTATTTTTATAATCTTATATGTCACTTTTCAGGTATGTATGAAATTGTTTATTCAGCAATAATCCTAATCTTTTCACAGGGGTCTTATAAAAACATCTCAATCTTTAATGAGTTATGTAACTGAATAGCAATTGAAACCCAATCAAGAGCTTTTAATATTTTTAATTATGTTAGAATAACCGCAATGGATTTTCCAATTCCAGAGCAGGTAAAAAGTTTTTGTCATGGTTTCAGTCTTCAAAGGGGCGGTCTCTCAAGACAAGTCCATTATGGCATAAAAATACAAGTTGGTACCAGGTCACAGTGGTCTCTCAAGACAGGTGGTCTCCCATAACAGGTCCATTATAGAGCAAAAACCAATCGGTGCCTGGCAGATGTGGTCTCTCATGACAGGTGGTCTCTCAAGACAGTGGTCCCTCAAGACAGGTTTTACTGTATGGAGAATAATCTTTAAAAATCATCTTTTTCAGACCCTCCAGTCAGAATATTTTGTTGTTAAGGATACAGCATCCTTACAGGGGTCAGATTAAAGTTTGTTTAAATCAAGTTGCTTGATTAGTATTTAAGCTCCCTGTTGGAGCCCGTATTTGAACTTGGTTCAATATGAGGAACATTCTTTAAAATTCTTTTCATGAATCCCCTGTCAGGATCTTTTGATATATGATTTACACTCTTCTTAGGGGAGTCTGATTCAAGTGTGTTCAAACCAAATCCCTGGGTTAATATTTCGGCTCCCGAATGGGGCCCGAATTTTAACTTTGAATATGAGGAATAATGTTTAAAACTCTTCTCCAGAACCACTGGTCACAATCTCTTAGTATATGGTATACAGAATCTTTACAGTAGGTGGACTATCTTTTGTTTAAAACAAGTTCATTGGTTAATAATCAGGCTCTCGATGAGAGCCTGAATTTTAACTTAGTGTATTATGGGTAATAATTTGTAAAAATCTCCTTTAGCTCAACCAGTCGAAATCGGTGTTTGATATACAGCATACTTATGTGGAAGGGGGGGGGGGGGGGGGGGAGGGGGGGGGGGGGTGCAGATTCAAGGTTGTTGATTAATAGTTAATGAATTAATAATTTGTAAAAATTTTCTTCAGCTCATCCAGTCGAAATCAATGTTTGATGGATACTTACAGGGGGGGTGGGGGGGGGGGGGAGATTCAAGGTTGTTGATTAATAGTTAGGCTTCCTCACTGGAGCCAGAGTTTTAACTTGGTGCAATATGAGGAATATTCTTTAAAAAATCTTCTTTTCAAGAACTCTAACCCCCTCTCCCCTCCCATCAGAATCTATTGATAGTTGGTATATACCATCCTTAGGGGAGTCAGATACAAGTTTGTAAAAATCAAGTCCCCTGGTTAATATTTTCTCTCTTTAACTTTGTCCAATATGAGGAATAATCTTTGAACATCTTGCTCTATCAGATCCAATGGTCAGAATCTGGATTGAAAGCATGGGAGGGGGGAGGAGTTAGTGCTTAGACAGTTTAAGTTTGTTCAAGTTAAGTCCTTAGTTTGATATTTGGGCTCCCTAGTTTTCATCACTGGAAATCTTGGTATTAATTGTTTCGTAGCATCTCAGTATCAGAAATATCATCTTACTTGACAACAACGTTATGAATAGTTAAATCTCTTCAGTCCTCTTTAGTGTTGACTGGTCATAGTTGCTAATTAAATTATTCTTTAAACAACTTTGTTAGCTATGAACATCATGCCCTGTGGGGCCTATTTTTGGGGTTATTTGGCATGGGTCTCTTTTTTTTTTTAGTTATTTGGCATAATTTTGAACAGTTTAAAAATTCAATGTTTGGCCTGGTAGGTATAATAAATAGAGCTGTTGTGACTACCAAATCAAATAATCATGCAATAATAATAATATTTATCATGCAACCCTAATAATAAAATAATCATGCCAACCCTAATAATAAAATAATCATGCAATAATAATAATTATCATGCAACCCTAATTAAAAAATAATCATGCCAACCCTAATATTAAAATAATCGTGCCAACCCTAATAATAAAATAATCATGCAATCCTGATAATAAAATAATCATGCCAACCCTAATAATACAATAATCTTGAGAACCCTAATAATAAAATAATCATGCCAACCCTACTAATAAAATAATCATGCCAACCCTACTAATAAAATAACAGCGCCAACCCTAATAATAAAACAATCATGCCAACCCTAATAATATAATCATGCCAGCCTATTAATAAAATAATCATGCCAACCCTAATAATAAAATAATCATGTCAACCCTAATAATAAAATAACCATGCCAACCCTACTAATAAAATAATTGTGCGAACCCTACTAATAAAATAACTGTGCCAACCCTAATAGTAAAATAATCATGCCAACCATAATAATAAAATAATCATGCCAACCCTAATAATAAAATAATAAAATAACCATGCCAACCCTAATAGTAAAAAATGTCATGCCAACCCTAATAATAAAATAACCATGCCAACCCTAATAATAAAATAATCATGCCATCCCTAATAATAAAATAATCATGCCAACCCTACGAATAAAATAATCATGCCAACCCTAATAGTAAAATAATCATGCCAACCATAATAATAAAATAATCATGCCAACCCTAATAATAAAATAATAAAATAACCACGCCAACCCTAATAGTAAAATAATCATGCCAACCCTAATAATAAAATAATCGTGCCGTCCCTAATAATAAAATAATCATGCCAACCCTACGAATAAAATAATCATGCCAACCCTAATAATAAAATAATCATACCAACCCTAATAATGAAATAATCGTGCCAACCCTAATAATAAAATAATCATGCCAACCCTAATAATAAAATTACCGTGTCAACCCTAATAGTAAAATAATCATGCCAACCCTAATCATAAAATAATCATGCCAAACCTAATAATAAAATAATCATGCCAACACGAATAATAAAATAATCATGCCAACCCTACTAATAAAATAACCATGCCAGCCCTAATAATGAAATAATCATGCCAACCCTACTAATAAAATAATCATGCCAACCCTAATAATAAAATAATCATGCCAACCCTAATAATAAAATAATCATGCCAACCCTAATAATAAAATAATCATGCCAACCCTAATAATAAAATAATCATGCCAACCCTAATAATAAAATAATCATGCCAACCCTAATAATAAAATAATCATGCCAACCCTAATAATAAAATAATCATGCCAACCCTAATAATAAAATAATCATGCCAACCATAATAAGAAAATACTCTTGACAACCCTAATAATAAAATAATTGTGCCATCCCTAATAATAAAATAATCATGCCAACCATAATAAGAAAATACTCTTGACAACCCTAATAATAAACTAATTGTGGCATCCCTAATATTAAAATAATCTTGACAACACTAATAATAAAATAATTGTGCCAACCCTGATAAAATAATTGTGCCAACCCTGATAAAATAATCGTACCAACCCTAATAATAAAATAATCATCCCAACCCTAATAATAAAAGAATTGTGCCAACCCTAATAAAATCAAATTGTGCCAATCCTAATATTAAAATAATCATGCCAAGACTAATAATAAAATAATAAAATAATCATGCCAACCCTAATAATAAAATAATTGTGCCATCCCTAATAATAAAATAATTGTGCCAACCCTAATAATAAAATAATTGTGCCATCTCTAATAATAAAATAATCATGCCAACCCTAATAATAAACTAATTATGCATCCCTAATAATAAAATAATTTTGACAACACTAATAATGAAATAATTGTGCCAACCCTGATAAAATAATTGTGCCAACCCTGATAAAATAATCATACCAACCCTAATAATAAAATAATCATCCCAACCCTAATAATAAAATAATCATGCCAACCCTAATAATAAAATAATCATGCCAACCCTAATAATAAAATAATCCTGCAATAATAATAATTATCATGGGGGTAACTACTTTATCATTGGACTTCAAATCAACAGGTCCACGGTTCTATCCTCTCCAGGGGTAACTACTTTAGCATTGGACTTCAAATCAACAGGTCCACGCTTCTATCCTCTCCAGGGGTAACTACTTTAGCATTGGACTTCAAATAACAGGTCCATGATTCTGTCCTCTCCAGAGGTAACTACATTAGCATTGGACTTCAAATCAACAGGTCCACGGTTCTGTCCTCTCCAGAGGTAACTACATTAGCATTGGACTTCAAATCAACAGGTCCACGGTTCTATCCTCTCCAGGGGTAACTATATTGTGTCCTTGGGCAAAGCCCTTGATCTCTATCACCCACGTGGGGGTCTGTGTACTAAGGTGTACTGCATGTCGATGGTGCACTTGTCTTCAACCAATGCTTACCCTGCTTGTGTGGAGTTAGTGTGTTGGGAAGTCTGACAGCACAGTGGTATTGTGTACTAAGGTGTACTGTACGTCGATGGTGCACTTGGTCTTCAACCACTACTTCAAGCAAACAGTCAACTGTTTTCTGTGGAGTCACAACATTGAGAAGTCTGACAATTGCTCACCTTTTTCTTCCACCTGCAACAATGTGTGTAATGGGGTGACCCTGTTGTTGAAAGTGGCATTAAACGTAAATAAATAAATAAATATTTGAAATTGTGAATTATCTCAGTTATCCTACTTACTATTATGATAAAATCAGGATGTCCATCAACAGGACCCATTCCAACAGCCAATCATTTACTGATAAAAATGTAGGGTTTCCTCACCACAGCTGAGGATCCCTGAACAGGACCCATTCCACCCGCTGATCATTTACTGATAAAATGAAGGGTTTCCGCACCACAGCTGAGGGTTCGTCAACAGGAACCATTCCACCCGCTGATCATTAACTAATAAAATGAAGGGTTTCCACACCACAGCTGAGGGTCCATCAACAGGACCCATTCCACCCGCTGATCATTTACTGATAAAATGCAGGGTTTCTGCTATCACAGCTGAGGATCATTCAACAGGACCCATTTCAACTGCCGATCATTTTCTGATAAAATGCAGGGTTTCTGCTACCACAGCTGAGGATCCGTCAACAGGACCCATTCCATCTGCTGATCATTTACTGATAAAATGCAGGGTTTTTGCTACCACAGCTGAGGGTCCATCAACAGGACCCATTCCACCCACTGATCATTTACTGATAAAATGCAGGGTTTCTGCTACCACAGCTGAGGATCCGTCAACAGGACCCATTCCATCTGCTGATCATTTACTGATCAAATGCAGGGTTTTTTCTACCACAGCTGAGGGTCCATCAACAGGACCCATTCCACCCACTGATCATTTACTGATAAAATGCAGGGTTTATGCTACCACAGCTGAGGATCCGTCAACAGGACCCATTCCACCCACTGATCATTTACTGATAAAATGCAGGGTTTCTGCTACCACAGCTGAGGATCCGTCAACGGGACCCATTCCACCCGCTGATCATTTACTGATAAAATGCAGGGTTTCTGCTACCACAGCTGAGGATCCGTCAACAGGATCCATTCCACCCACTGATCATTTACTGATAAAATGCAGGGTTTCTGCTACCACAGCTGAGGATCCGTTAACAGGACCCATTCCACCCGCTGATCATTTACTGATAAAATGCAGGGTTTCTGCTACCACAGCTGAGGATCATTCAACATGAACCATTCCACCCACTGATCATTTACTGATAAAATGCAGGGTTCCTGCTACCATGACTGAGGATCATTCAACAGGACCCATTCCACCCGCTGATCATTTACTGATAAAATGAAGGGTTTCCGCACCACAGCTGAGGGTTCGTCAACAGGAACCATTCCACCCGCTGATCATTAACTAATAAAATGAAGGGTTTCCACACCACAGCTGAGGGTCCATCAACAGGACCCATTCCACCCGCTGATCATTTACTGATAAAATGCAGGGTTTCTGCTATCACAGCTGAGGATCCATCAACAGGACCCATTTCAACTGCCGATCATTTTCTGATAAAATGCAGGGTTTCTGCTACCACAGCTGAGGATCCGTCAACAGGACCCATTCCATCTGCTGATCATTTACTGATAAAATGCAGGGTTTTTGCTACCACAGCTGAGGGTCCATCAACAGGACCCATTCCACCCACTGATCATTTACTGATAAAATGCAGGGTTTCTGCTACCACAGCTGAGGATCCGTCAACAGGACCCATTCCATCTGCTGATCATTTACTGATCAAATGCAGGGTTTTTTCTACCACAGCTGAGGGTCCATCAACAGGACCCATTCCACCCACTGATCATTTACTGATAAAATGCAGGGTTTATGCTACCACAGCTGAGGATCCGTCAACAGGACCCATTCCACCCACTGATCATTTACTGATAAAATGCAGGGTTTCTGCTACCACAGCTGAGGATCCGTCAACGGGACCCATTCCACCCGCTGATCATTTACTGATAAAATGCAGGGTTTCTGCTACCATGACTGAGGATCATTCAACAGGACCCATTCCACCCGCTGATCATTTACTGATAAAATGCGGGGTTTCTGCTACCACAGCTGAGGATCCGTCAACAGGATCCATTCCACCCACTGATCATTTACTGATAAAATGCAGGGTTTCTGCTACCACAGCTGAGGATCCGTTAACAGGACCCATTCCACCCGCTGATCATTTACTGATAAAATGCAGGGTTTCTGCTACCACAGCTGAGGATCATTCAACATGAACCATTCCACCCACTGATCATTTACTGATAAAATGCAGGGTTCCTGCTACCATGACTGAGGATCATTCAACAGGACCCATTTCACCCGCTGATCATTTACTGATAAAATGCAGGGTTTCTGCTACCATGGCTGAGGATCATTCAACAGGACCCATTCCACCCGCTGATCATTTACTGATAAAATGCAGGGTTTCTGCTACCATGACTGATGATCATTCAACAGGACCCATTCCACCCGCTGATCATTTACTGATAAAATGCAGGGTTTCTGCTACCATGACTGAGGATCATTCAACAGGACCCATTCCACCCGCTTATCATTTTCTGATAAAATACAGGGTTTCTGCTACCATGACTGAGGATCATTCAACAGGACCCATTCCACCCGCCAATCATTTACTGATAAAATGCAGGGTTTCTGCTACCACAGCTGAGGATCCGTCAACAGGACCCATTTCAACTGCCGATCACTTTCTGATAAAATGCAGGGTTTCTGCTACCATGACTGAGGATCATTCAACAGGACCCATTCCACCCGCTGATCATTTACTGATAAAATGCAGGGTTTCTGCTACCATGACTGAGGATCATTCAACAGGACCCATTCCACCCGCTGATCATTTACTGATAAAATGCAGGGTTTCTGCTACCATGACTGAGGATCATTCAACAGGACCCATTCCACCCGCTGATCATTTACTGATAAAATGCAGGGTTTCTGCTACCATGACTGAGGATCATTCAATAGGACCCATTCCACCCGCTGATCATTTACTGATAAAATGCAGGGTTTCTGCTACCATGACTGAGGATCATTCAACAGGACCCATTCCACCCGCTGATCATTTTCTGATAAAATGCAGGGTTTCTGCTACCACAGCTAAGGATCCGTCAACAGGACCCATTTCAACTGCCGATCATTTTCTGATAAAATGCAGGGCTTCCTCACCACAGCAGCGGTTCCGTGAACAGCACCCATTCTACCCCACTGATCATTTACTCATAAAATGCAGAGTTTTTGCAGCACGGTTAAGGGTCCATCAACAGTACCCATTCCACCTGCCGATCATTTACTGATAAAATGCAGGGTTTCTGCTACCATGGCTGAGAGTCACTCAACAGGACCCATCACCCACCCATCATTTACTGATAAAATGAAGGGTTTCTGCTACCACAGTTGAGATTCTGTCAACAGGACCCATTCCACCCGCTGATCATTTACTGATAAAATGCAGGGTTTCTGCTACCATGGCTGAGGATCATTCAACAGGACCCATTCCACCCGCTGATCATTTACTGATAAAATGCAGGGTTTCTGCTACCATGACTGAGGATCATTCAACAGGACCCATTCCACCCGCTGATCATTTACTGATAAAATGCAGGGTTTCTGCTACCATGACTGAGGATCATTCAACAGGACCCATTCCACCCACTGATCATTTACTGATAAAATGCAGGGTTTCTGCTACCATGACTGAGGATCATTCAACAGGACCCATTCCACCCGCTGATCATTTACTGATAAAATGCAGGGCTTCTGCTACCATGACTGAGGATCATTCAACAGGACCCATTCCACCCGCTGATCATTTACTGATAAAATGCAGGGTTTCTGCTACCATGACTGAGGATCATTCAACAGGAACCATTCCACCCGCTGATCATTTACTGATAAAATGCAGGGTTTCTGCCTCACGGTTGAGGGTCCATCAACAGGACCCATTCCACCCGCTGATCATTTACTGATAAAATACAGGGTTTCTGTTAACACAGCTGAGGGTCCGTCAACAGGACCCATTCCACCCGCTGATCATTTACTGATAAAATACAGGGTTTCTGCTACCATGACTGAGGATCATTCAACAGGACCCATTCCACCCGCTGATCATTTACTGATAAAATGCAGGGTTTCTGTTAACACAGCTGAGGGTCCATCAACAGGACCCATTCCACCCGCTGATCATTTACTGATAAAATACAGGGTTTCTGTTAACACAGCTGAGGGTCCGTCAACAGGACCCATTCCACCCGCTGATCATTTACTGATAAAATGCAGGGTTTCTGCTACCATGACTGAGGATCATTCAACAGGACCCATTCCACCCGCTGATCATTTACTGATAAAATGCAGGGTTTCTGCACCACGGTTGAGGGTCCATCAACAGGACCCATTCCACCCGCTGATCATTTACTGATAAAATACAGGGTTTCTGTTAACACAGCTGAGGGTCCATCAACAGGACCCATTCCACCCGCTGATCATTTACTGATAAAATACAGGGTTTCTGTTAACACAGCTGAGGTCCGTCAACAGGACCCATTCCACCCGCTGATCATTTACTGATAAAATGCAGGGTTTCTGCTACCATGACTGAGGATCATTCAACAGGACCCATTCCACCCGCTGGTCATTTACTGATAAAATGCAGGGTTTCTGCTACCATGACTGAGGATCATTCAACAGGACCCATTCCACCCGCTGATCGTTTACTGATAAAATGCAGGGTTTCTGCTACTATGACTGAGGATCATTCAACAGGACCCATTCCACCCGCTGATCATTTACTGATAAAATACAAGGTTTCTGTTAACACAGCTGAGGTCCGTCAACAGGACCCATTCCACCCGCTTATCATTTACTGATCAAATACAGGGTTTCTGTTAACCCTTTACCTAACATGAAAAGCAGACGACACTTGCAAAAAAAATTCTTGAATAACTTTTTTTTTTCATTTTTTGTCTCAAAAACATAGGTTATGACCCCTCATTGGAACGAGCTCGACGAGCTCGTTCCAATGAGGGGTCATAACCTATGTTTTTGAGACAAAAAATGAAAAAAATAAATAAAATTAATAGGCGATTTTTTAGAATAGCGCTGGCCGGTTTTGGCCGTTACGTTGGGTAAAGGGTTAACACAGCTGAGGTCCATCAACAGGACCCATTCCACCCGCTGATCATTTACTGATAAAATACAGGGTTTCTGTTAACACAGCTGAGGGTCCGTCAACAAGGCCCATTCCTCCACCAATCATTCACTGATAAAGCATGAAATCTGGTCAAAACAAACAACATGATGCCGTAACGTAAAATTCTAGTCAAGATGCAGTCATTCTTCCAACAAATTTGACATATTTTAGAAGCACCGTTTAAAGAATTGGCATTCTGTAACTTAAGATTGTCGAGTGTCATTTGGAAACTACCGCTATTTTCTGCAGTTTGCCGATTATGTAAAATGTCAAATGCCTATTGTAGCAAAGAAGCGGCTTTGGGTATTTCCCCCCCGAAGATTATTATTCTCACAAAATCGTTGACACTAAGACATAAATGATCATCTTGGATACAAGGAAATGGCTGTCTGGAGTGTTCACTTGGATACAAGGAAATGGCCGTCTGGAGTGTTCACTTGGATACAAGGAAATGGCCGTCTGGAGTGTTCACTTGGATACAAGGAAATGGCCGCCTGAAGTGTTCACTTGGATACAAGGAAATGGCCGTCTGGAGTGTTCACTTGGATACAAGGAACTGGCCGTCTGGAGTGTTCACTTGGATACAAGGAAATGGCCGTCTGGAGTGTTCACTTGGATACAAGGAACTGGCTGTCTGGAGTGTTCACTTGGATACAAGGAAATTGCCGTCTGCAGTGTTCACTTGGATACAAGGAAATGGCCGTCTGCAGTGTTCACTTGGATACAAGAAAATGGCCGTCTGAGTGTTCACTTGGATACAAGGAAATGGCCGTCTGGAGTGTTCACTTGGATACAAGGAAATTGCCGACTGGAGTGTTCAATCCTTAAAGATTTTTCACATGGTGTGAACCATGGTTGCGTGATTTTCCCCTCCTACCGGCCCCACTAATTTATTCCTTGTGGAAACCCTGTAAAATGTGGTTATTTTAGGTAGATATTTTAATGTAGATACTATAGAAAATATTTGCCATTATTATCCGTGCTTGTTTTTCCACATTAGTTCATTTTCATTGTTGTCCTTATTATGAAATTTAATTTTTTCCAGAGGTTGAAATGGAAGAAAGTCCTGTTCCAAGTCCATCGAGAGATCCTTCACCTTGTCCTGAATCTCCTGTCCCTGAACCAGAAGAAGATGAGAAAGTTATAACACCTGAAAAAAAATCACCAGATAATACTGAAAAGAAAATACCAAGTGAAAAAAAACGACGACGAAAAAGAAAACTTGTTCCCAAAACTTATATGGATGAAGATGGATTTATGGGTAAGTTGTATATTTATCCACCATTACCCCTGGATGAAGATGGATTATGGGTAAGTTGTATATTTATCCGCCATTACCCCTGGATGAAGATAGATTATGGGTAAGTTGTATATTTATCCACCATTACCCCTGGATGAAGATGGATTATGGGTAAGTTGTATATTTATCCACCATTACCCCTGGATGAAGATGGATTATGGGCATAAGTTGTATATTTATCCACCATTACCCCTGAAACAGACATTGCTAGATAGTTCAATTCAAAGAATCAGGCCAAACACTTAATTTTGAAGCCCCCTCCACCCCCCCCCCCCCCCACCAAAAATTAGCCGAGTAACAAAAAAATGCAGCATCCCATATGGTATGGTACTCTATACAAAATGTCTGTGCATGCATAGAGATTTAGGAAGAGCCATCCATCAAGCCGGGAAATAAGCAGTCTATCATGTACAGAATGAGGTCCCCAGAGGGTGAATTTTCTGATGCTATCCAATATAGTGGGCTAGAATCCCCCAATTTAAGCTCTGGGTACCTCTTTCTGTTTAGGCCCGAGACCTTGATTTAGATTGAGGTTCACAGAGGGTGGATTTGGTAATGCTACCCTGCTGTGCAGGGTAGCATCACCAAATTCACCCTCGGGGGAGCTCATTCTGCAATCCATTCCTACCAATAACTTTTCTATTATTTAGCTTCTCTTCATTAGAAAATATACAACGATTCAAGACTAAAATTATAAAGTTTTATTGACTTCATCAGGAATGTTTCATTAGAAAATATGCAAGGATTCAAGACTAAAATTATAAAGTTTTATTGTCTTCATCAGGAATGTTTCATTAGAAAATATACGATTCAAGACTAAAATTTAAAGTTTTATTGACTTCATCAGGAATGTTTCATTAGAAAATATACAACGATTCAAGACTAAAATTTAGAGTTTTAATGACTTAATCAGGAATGTTTCATTAGAAAATATACAATGATTCAAGACACACACACACCAACCTATGGCCTGACTTGTGCCATGCAGAAAGCCAAACCTGAGGCATCCCTTACAGCCAACTCTTACGCATCAGTAGCAAGAAAGACAGCTCTGAAAAACATGCCCAAGATATTATCACACATTTCCTAAATCAGGGCCACTCAGCACATTACAAACAGGAAATGTGGTAGCCGCTGACAAAACCTGTAATCGGGACTCATAACAACCACATCGAATACCATTTGCGACAAATTACCAGCCTGTGAGCCCAGATATTTACCAACTCATAAGACACTTGTGGCCGATACTGAGTAGTGTAGAGATGAGTAGGGCAGTATCCTCCTCAAGACAGTATCCCAAATCCCGTCAATGGACGCCCGTGATTTATCACCGAAATGAGTTTATTACAATAATGGTTAGTTTATTACAAAAGTGGTTTTATTGCAAAAGTGGTTGGTAGGCGTTAACCACTTTTGTAATAAATTTTATTGCAAAAGTGGTTGTATTACAAAAGTGGTTGGTACACAGCCTCATTTGTGATCACTCACCATCCATCATACGTCGTGTCATCCATGAACGTGGTGATCGCAACTTCTACAAAACTGCTGAACCAACTTCAGTTAAATTTGAAGTGATTGTTTATTCCGACACCCAGTTTTGTTTTTGTTCAGATCAACTTGCTCCCAAATTTTACAAAAATCTACTTCTCATGACCCAATGGGTATCATGACTTGATATTTAGAACTAAGCTTCCTTTTAAGGTGTACAATCAAGTTTGTTTAAACAAAGTTCGTGGGACAGTATTTACTTTTGTAATGGGAGGAACAAGATTTTTGGCGCTACCCAAAATTTTTATAAAAAATTTCCCATCTTCCATGGGAGCCCCAGGAGCTAAAAATAGAAATATTTTCAAATGCTCATGTTTCCCAAATGGCACACAACAGAAAACTGTTATTTGGTATGAAGCATCCTCAATGGTATGGAATGGTAAAATAAAATTTGCCATTGGTTATGGCAGGATGTACTGTAGGGGGGAAATTTGCCATTGGTTATGGCAGGATGTACTGTAGGGGGGAAATTTGCCATTGGTTATGGCAGGATGTACTGTAGGGGGGAAATTTGCCATTGGTTATGACAGGATGTACTGTAGGGGGGAAATTTGCCATTTGTTATGGCAGGATGTACTGTAGAGTGAAAATTTGCCATTGCTTATGGCAGGATGTACTGTAGGGGGAAAATTTGCCATTGATTATGGCAGGATGTACAGAAGGGGAAAATTTGCCATTGGTTATGACAGGATGTACTGTAGGGGGGAAATTTGCCATTGGTTATGACAGGATGTACTGTAGGGGGGAAATTTGCCATTTGTTATGGCAGGATGTACTGTAGAGTGAAAATTTGCCATTGCTTATGGCAGGATGTACTGTAGGGGGAAAATTTGCCATTGATTATGGCAGGATGTACAGAAGGGGAAAATTTGCCATTGGTTATGACAGGATGTACTGTAGGGGGAAAATTTGCCATTGGTTATGACAGGATGTACTGTAGGGGGGAAATTTGCCATTTGTTATGGCAGGATGTACTGTAGAGTGAAAATTTGCCATTGCTTATGGCAGGATGTACTGTAGGGGGAAAATTTGCCATTGGTTATGGCAGGATGTACAGAAGGGGAAAATTTGCCATTGGTTATGACAGGATGTACTGTAGGGGGAAATAAGAAAAATGCTGAGCCAGCATATTTGCAAAAATTTGGCATCCTTAGAGGGGAGCAGTTTAAATTTGATCAAATAAAGTTTCTGGATTGATATTTGTGTTCCCTAAGGGGGTGGGGGTGGGGGGGAGGAAGGGGGGCAAATTTTGAGTTTATTCAAATCAAGTCCCTGGATTAATATTTGTGTTCCCTATGGGAGTCCAAGTTTAAACTTGGTGAAAAAGAGGAATATTCTTTAAAAGCTTGAGAACCACCATTCAGAATGTCATGATATTTGGTACACAACACTCTAGCTAGGCTCAGATTCAAGTTTGTTCAAATCATGAACCTGAATTCATATTTGGGCTCTATGTAGGGCCCAAGGTTTAACTTATTGGAATATGATGATCAATTTTTAAAATCTCCTTCAGATCCACCTTTCAGAATCTGTTAATATTTGGTATATGGCATCCTTGGAGTGGAGTGGGAGGGGGCAGATTCAAGTTTGTTCAAGTTAAGTCCCTAGGTTGATATTTGGGCTCCCAAGTTTTGCATTACTGGAAATCTGGGCATTATTTCTGTAGTAGTATCCCAGTACTAGAAAAAAATCATCTGACATGGCCAACAGAGGTATAAATAATTAAATGACTTTCTCTGTAGTGTTAACTAGCCATAGATGCTACTGAATTCCTTCTTTAAACATCTTTGGTCAGGTGAGCACTTCACGTCCCATGGGGCCTCTTGTTTTACATTATTGGAAATCTGGGCATTATTTGTGTGGTAACATCACAATACCAGATAAAATCCTCTTACTTGGACAACAGAGTTATGAATAATTACATGATGTCATTTCTGTATAATGTTAACTAGCCATTGTGAAGCTCATTCCATTGATGGGTCACATGATATGATTTTGTTGAACTTTTTTTAAGAATTGGGGAAAAAGAATTAGAATAACAAAAATTTTGATATTTTTTTTCTGGAAAGGTTTAAAATCTATTTGTGGAAAATGGGCCATACATGCACAGAACGACACACGCTTGTGAATGGGTTAATTGATATGACATGAGTTCCAGTGAGGAAGGATAAAACGAGAGGTCTTCGCATCTATAAAAACAATTATTAGAAGGACACTCATGGCACGGTGGCTTAGTAGGTAGAGGTGCAGACTGCAAGCCAGAGATGTCCTCGGTTCGAGTCCCACCTGCAGCAACTGCGTCATGTCTTTTAGCAAGACACTTCAACCCCATTGCCCTCTGTCAATGTGGGGGCACAGTGGCTTTGTGTACTAAGGCGAACTGCACGTCCATGGTGCTCTTGTCTTCAACCAATGTTAACCCTGCTTGTGTGGAGTTGGTATGTTAGGGAGCAGTCAGTTGCGCGCCTCTGCTCGGGGGTTCTCTCCGGGTACTCCGGCTTCCTCCACCCAGAAAACTGTTGTGGTCATGATTAGCCATTGAGCAGAAATATGTGACCTTAAGCACCAATAAATAAATAAATAGAAGGACAGGGTAGGATTGGTTTTAAAATTTTTGTTTAGGAGTTTTTTTCCTATCGCTTGAAATTGATTAACAAGTGGGTGTAATTGATTAGCAGTTTTCATTTATGATGATTCCATCATCAAAAGTACTAAAATAAGTCAACAATTACATGTATAATTAAATCATGTTTCAATCAACCAAATAAAATAAAACAAACTAACATAGCAATGTCACACTCACTGGCACATGAACTTTAAAGACTTCATTGATCTATATGATGAACAACATACAGTATGTGGACAGTGGATTGGAACTAAATCACCCATGGAGTGGCATTATCACCCAAGCTATAACTTTCAAATTTTGTACATATCGACAAAAAACACAAGCAATGTTTCAGCCAATGGACCTCCGGGCTTGACCCGGAGGTCCATTGACTGAAACTTTGCTTGTGCTGTTTTTGCTTTGAAACAAATTTGCAGTTATTGCTTGGGTGGAATCTCCACTTTGCGAGTTATTTAGTGACAATACACTCTCCACATATTGTACCAGACTTTCCCCCTCCTGGCATGCATCATGCACAGAAATACAAACTCTACATGAAGAAACTTTGGTCTCCGACAGACGACAGTGTCAGAATAAATAAATCCTACTGTCGAGAGTTTAATAAGCTAAAAAGAACATGTAAAGTCAATTACTATTAAACAGCTTTAACACAGAATATATACGCCATAAAAAACATGGGAGATCATTAATCATGCTATTAATAACCCAAAATGTGTACTTTGTGCACCATCATCTTTCATTGACGACGATAACCAGTTAACCGATAACAAATCAATCACAAATAAATTTAATTCATTTTTCTCCAACATCGGTAAAGTCACAAGTGAACAAATACGCCCCTCAACCAAATACTTCATGAACTTCATGAAGGATAATAACACTAATTCTCACGGCGACAATAACAACAATAATAATAATAATAATTCGTCGTCCTTTTTCGCTTACCCTACAGATCTACAGGAAGTTATCATAACTGTAAAGAATTTCTGTACTAAAACAAGTAAAGACTGCACCAATATATCCATGAAGTTACTTAAAGAAACTATATCAGAGATAGCTGGATTTCTAACACACATAATAAATCTTACATTTTCATATGGTGTAATACCCGACGGACTAAAAATAGCGAAGGTGATTCCTATCCACAAAGGGGGTGATTCCAGTATTTTTAATGACTACAGGTTTATCAGCATACTTCCAGCATTCTCTAAAGTTATGGAAAAGATAATGTATAATCACCCGTTAAATTTTTTATTGGCACATGACATTTTATATCAGTTTCAGTTGGGATTCAGAAAAAACACTCTACAATGCTCGGAGCAAAGTATCACATTCCCATGTATGCCCCTTCCTCAGTGCAAGAACAAAACTAAATTCCACCTATCACCAGGACTGCAGAGATCATTCCTTATATATTTTTATTTTATTTTATTTTTTCTACTATACATGTTATTTTCAGTTTTCAGTTGCAGTCTCTCTCTCTCATTTTCTTTCTCTCTCTCTTTTTCTCCTCTTCCTCTCTCTCTCTCTCTTCACTTTTTTCCTCGTTCGTTGCTTTTTTATCTCCCACTTTTTATATGCCCGTTTATAAAAACGGGATGTATTATGCCCGTTTATAAAAACGGGATGTATTATGTTATCAGTCTGTCTGCCCGTCCGTCTGTCTGTCCGTAAACAATTTGGTTTCCGTTCATTTAAAGTCGAACGCCTTGACGGATCGACATCAAACTTTCAGAAGTTGTTTTTAACAATAAAATAAGGTCAAGTTCGATATTCGTGTTTCTCAGTCCATCCGCTGCAGAGTTATGGCCCTTTGAAAACACAATTTTTCTAAAAAAATTGGTTTCCGTTCATTTAAAGCTGAACGCCTTGACGGATTGACACCAAATTTTTCAGATGTTGTTTTAAAAAATGAAATACAGGTCAAGTTCGATATTGGTGTTTCTCAGTCCATCTGCTGCAGGGTTATGGCCCTTTGAAAACAATCTTTCGAAAAGAATCGGTTTCCCTTCATTTAAAGTCAAACGCCTTGACGGATCGACATCAAACTTTCAGATGTTGTTTGTAGCAATAAAGTACAGGTCAAGTTCGATATTGGTGTTTCTCAGTCCATCCGCTACAGAGTTATGGCCCTTTGAAAACACATTTTTTGAAAAAAAATTGGTTTCCGTTCATTTAAAGCCGAACGCCTTGACGGATTGACACCAAATTTTTCAGATTTTGTTTTTATATGCCCGTTTGAAAAATGGGACGTATTATGTGAATGGTCTGTCCGTCCATGGACACATTTCGTTTCCGGACGATAACTTTAGTTGTAATGGTTTGAGCTGAGTTAAATTTGGCATGTGGATTTAGTATGACAAAATACAGGATGGGTTCGATTTCCGTTTCTAGCGGTCCATTTTGCAGTAGAGTTATGACCCTTTGTTTATGGGAATTTAGCCCTACGTCACGTTTCCGGACGATAACTTTAGTTTGCCTTGACCGATTTATTTCAAATTTTCAGTTTTTTTTGTTTTTGACCACAAAATACAGCTCAAGTTTACTTTTGACTACAATCGCATATACCTTTCCAGAGTTATTCCCCTTGAATGATTGCAAATTTGTGGATTTTGTGGTTTCCGGATGATAAATTTAGTTTGCCTTGACCGATTTTTTTCAAATTCTCAGATTTTGTTTTTGACCACAAAGCACAGCTCAAGTTCACCACTGGCCATAATCGCATGTACCATTCCATAGTTATTCCCCTTGAATGATTGCAAATTTGTGAATTATGTGGTTTCCGGATGATAACTTTAGTTTGCCTTGACTAATTTGTTTAAAATTCTCAGATTTTGTTTATGACCACAAAGCACAGCTCAAGTTCACTTTTGGCCAAAATCGCATGTACCTCTCCAGAGTTATTCCTCTTGAATTTGTGCATTTTGTGTTTTCCGGATTATAACCTTAGTATGGCCTGACTGATTTTTTATACGTCTGTTGATAAACCGTCGAATTATGGAATCAGTCTGTCTGTCTGTCCATTTGTCTATCCATTTGTCCATCCATCGGTCTGTCCGTTCATCAACATTTGGTTTCCAGATGATAATAACTTTAGTATTTTTTTTTCGATTGACTCCTAAACTTGGTATGTGGTTTAATCAAAACAAAAGACAGGTCAAGTTCGAATATGGGGTCAGTTCGAACTTCGAAGTTCCCCTGAATTATGGCCCTTGTTGGACATAGAATGCATCAAATATTTGGTTTCCGGATGATAACTTTTAATATTTGTTTTCCGATTGGTTCCAAACTTGGTATGTTGTTTAATCACAACAAAATACAGGTCAAGTTCGAATATGGGGTTGGTCCGAACAATTTTCACCCTCACCCCCATCCTAACCCAACCCTTCAAAAATACAAAACGGGCGTATAATGTCCCGCTAGGCGGTGCTCTTGTTTCCTTTTTTTCCATACACTACATTTTCCAATTTCCTGAGGTGGGTGGCAGTAATACAGCCAGCTGGCTATGTCACCTTCCTACAGAAGACAAATATGTAGCTTCATAAATCCTAGATGTAATATAAGGCCCCATAAAGTAGATCTTCTGTTTCTCAGGCCATTATTTGTAAAATTGCATGTGGGCAAGCGGTTTTTTATTTTATTTTTTATTTCTGTAATTATTTCTTTGTCATCAAAAGTTCATGTTATTGTTTTATATTTTAGGCCTCATAATCTACGGAACAGCATGGGTGGTGGTGTATTTCGTCCCTTGAGAGCAAGAAGGCTTTGCAATGCTAAGGCATTGCAAAGCCTTCTTGCACTCAAGGGACAAATTTATCAATTTTTTAAATTGGGTAAAATATCAGACATAAACCATTTAAATTTTTATTTTATTTAAGTTTACATTGGTTATAAAAAGAGAGCATGCGGCAGTCAAAAGGACCATGCGAGAATGCCTGAGAAACAGATTTTTAATTTTTTTCGGCGTAATATTTATACAATTTGTTGTTTCTTGGGTAATTATGTTATAAACATGTATTATAATGTCTTTTGCAAATAAAGTTATTACTTACTTACATGCTGATTGTGTCCCCTACATATTACCTGCCAGTCTCCCACCCAAACTAAAAAATTTTTTAAAATTGGCAAACAGTAACGGGGAAATGGGGAACAGCAGTGTATGAAATATGGTGGCAACCACATAACAAGGGCATGCAATGCCACAATCCTGAAATGCTCCAAAATTAGTTTATGTTTATTGACGAGTTATTAAGGCTTTCATTTTGGTCTCTTACAAATTTGTTTCACATACTAAACGGGAGGGGGGGGGGGGGTGCAGTAGATGGGACAAATTTGTAGTGGTACGAAACATCCAGACATAGTGGTACGAAACATCCTGGTACAAACCAGTAATGGCACAAAAGTGTACTGAGACGAACTTGTAGTGGTATGAAACCCCCAGACCCCATTATAAGAATAATTTTTTATGTATTAACCCCTAAAAAAATACTATGGCGAACAGACCATAGGGCAAATGAATCCAATACCTAGGGTGAACGGACCCACTTTTAGGGTGAACAGACTCAAGGCGAACATGTATTTAGGGCGAATGGACTCAATACCTATTAAAAGACAAAAATTCCTTATCAACCATTTTTGATATTTTTAGTTTGGTTTCTGTGCGCTGTGAGTATTTCTCTGTGTTAATGTTATAACCACTGGGCACAATATAGATAATTAAAACCTGAACATTTGGGTGAGAGGGTTGCATGTTCCAGTTACAGATTATTAAAGAGTTTTATTTTTACACCGAAAACTTGAACACTTAAATGGACTTCTTGCCTGGAACAGCTCGATGACCTCCAAGCAAAGTACAGTTGATTGGTTGGTTAGCAAAAACGTGTTTCTGTATGCCATTCACATTTGTGAGTGACTGTTTTGAACAACATCTCTCGTAGTTATGATCTGCCTAAAAAAAACATCCTTCATAGTTATGAGATGCCTATATACTATACTATGTGAGCACATTATATGCCAGGAGAACAAAGAGGGATAATCCTATTCTCTTTACCGAAATACATGTGCATCGCACTTTGCGATCCAATTTTATTGAACTGATTCGCATGAGAGGAAAATTGCATTGCAAACTACGATGCGAAACCGGACAAATCCTACCTTGAAGGACATTCAGCGATTTATTTAATTGACAGCTTTCAACAAAAAGAACGCATTTCATCGCCATCCAAATTTGTGAGAGAAACCTTTTTTATTATTTCATCCCCGGAGTTCAATGTGTTCTATGTGCCTACTGGCGACACACGTCTTCCATGGAAGACTCACATCTAAGTTAGCTTTTGCTAGGGATTCAAATTGTATTTGCATTACACGATTTTCTAGAAAATTCCAGTGAAATTTCGCTTTTTATGTGCCGCAGTGGAGTGAAAGGTGTACTGATGTTCATTGATGTTTTTATTGAAAACCTTTTTCTGATGCCAGAACTCAATGATAGTGCACTTTACTTCAGAATCTAGCAAGCAGTGTACAGTGCACCTACCATTCTCAAAATTGAAAGACTGAATTCACTATCAGCTTTATAGAAATGTTTCTCTTGAGCTTAACAAGTTTTTTTCTGATTTTTTGTAGTGACAGAAAAAGTTTGGGAAAGTGAATCAACGGATGCATCTGATGGGGAAATAGAGGCCATAGAACCAGCTAAAGTAATTCAGAAAAGTCCAGCTAAACTACCGCCTGTAAGTTACCTTGTTCTTTGTATTGAAGAAAACAAAATATCTTTAACTTAAACTTAAATAGAAAGAAAGAAGAAAAGGAAAAAAAATACAAAAACTTACCACTCTTACAAATGAACGTGACGATGATGATTATTTTGTTGGAGGTAGTTTCTTAACCCTAACATGAAAAGCAGACGATACTTGCAAACAAAATTATTGAATAACTACTCATTTTTTTTTCATTTTTTGCATCAAAAACATAGCTTATTACCCTTCTTTGGGATGAGCTTGTTGAGCTCATTCCAATGAGGGGTTATAAGCTATTTTTTGAGGCAAAAAGTGGAAAAATATTGAAACCTGAAAGGCAGTTTTTGTTAATACTGCTGGTGAGTTTTTGTCATTGTGTTGGGTAAAGGGTTGAAACAATGTGAATTGCAATGTTTTTTTGCTTTTACCTGGACAACGGAATGGGTGCTTGTTTCTTGACACCTAAATGAGTGCTTCCACCTGGACACCTGAATGGGTGCTTGTACCTGTACACCTGAATGGGTGCTTGTACCTGTACACATGAATTGGTGCTTGTACCTGGACACCTGAATGGATGCTTGTACCTGGACACCTGAATGGGTGCTTGTACCTGGACACCTGAATGGGTGATTGTACCTGGACACCTGAATGGATGCTTGTACCTGGACACCTGAATGGGTGCTTGTACCTAGACACCTGAATGGGTGATTGTACCTGGACACCTGAATGGGTGCTTCACCTGGACACCTGAATGGGTGCTTTACCTGACACCTGTATGGGTGCTCTACCTGGATACTTGAATGGATGCTTGTACCAGTACACCTGAATGGGTGCTTCTACCTGTACACCTGAATGGGTGCTTTACCTGTACACCTGAATGGGTGCTTTACCTGGACACCTGAATGGGTGCTTGTATCTGGACACCTGTATGGGTGCTCTACCTGGACACCTGAATGGGTGCTTGTACCTGGACACCTGTATGGGTGCTTGTACCTGGACACCTGAATGGGTGCTTGTATCTGGACACCTGTATGGGTGCTCTACCTGGACACCTGAATGGGTGCTTGTACCTGGACACCTGAATGGGTGCTTGTATCTGGACACCTGTATAGGTGCTTGTACCTGGACACCTGAATGGGTGCTTGTATCTGGACACCTGTATAGGTGCTTGTACCTGGACACCCGAATGGGTGCTTGTATCTGGACACCTGTATGGGTGCTCTACCTGGACATCTGAATGGGTGCTTGTACCTGGACACCTGAATGGGTGCTTGTACCTGGACACCTGTATGGGTGCTCTACCTGGACACCTGAATGGGTGCTTGTACCTGGACACCTGAAGAATGGGTGCTTGTACCTGGACACCTGAATGGGTGCTTGTATCTGGACACCTGTATGGGTGCTCTACCTGGACACCTGAATGGGTGCTTGTACCTGGACACCTGAATGGGTGCTTGTACCTGACACTCGAATGGGTGCTTTAGCTGGACACTTGAATGGGTGTTCTACCTGTACACCTGAATTGGTGCTTGTACCTGGACACTTGAATGGGTGCTTTACCTGTACACCTGAATGGGTGCTTGTACCTGGACACCTGAATGGGTGCTTGTACTTGGACACCTGAATGGGTGCTCTACCTGGACACCTGAATGGGTGCTCTACCTGGACACCTGTATGGGTGCTCTACTTGAACACCTGTATGGGTGCTTGTACCTGGACACCTGAATGGGTGCTTGTATCTGGACACCTGTATGGGTGCTCTACCTGGACACCTGAATGGGTGCTTGTACCTGGACACCTGAATGGGTGCTTGTACCTGACACTCGAATGGGTGCTTTACCTGGACACTTGAATGGGTGTTCTACCTGTACACCTGAATTGGTGCTTGTACCTGACACTTGAATGGGTGCTTGTACCTGGACACCTGAATGGGTGCTTGTACCTGGACACCTGAATGGGTGCTTGTACCTGGACACCTGAATGGGTGCTCTACCTGGACACCTGAATGGGTGCTCTACCTGGACACCTGTATGGGTGCTTGTACCTGGACACCTGAATGGGTGCTTGTACCTAGACACCTGAATGGGTGCTTTACCTGGACACTTGAATGGGTGTTCTACCTGTACACCTGAATTGGTGCTCTACCTGGACACCTGTATGGGTGCTTGTACCTGGACACCTGTGTGGGTGCTCTACCTGGACACCTGAATGGGTGCTTGTACCGAGACACCTGAATGGGTGCTTGTACCTGGGCACTTGAATGGGTGTTTTACCTGTACACCTCAATGGGTGCTTTACCTGGACACCTGAATGGGTGCCTGTACCTGGACACCTGTATGGGTGCTTGTACCTGGACACCTGAATGGGTGCTTGTACCTGGACACCTGTATGGGTGCTTGTACCTGGACACCTAAATGGGTGCTTGTACCTGGACACCTGTATGGGTGCTTGTACCTGGACACCTGAATGGGTGCTTGTATCTGGGCACCTGTATGGGTGCTCTACCTGGACACCTGAATGGGTGCTTGTACCTGGACACCTGAATGGGTGCTTGTACCTGACACTTGAATTGGTGCTTGTACCTGGACACCTGAATGGGTGGGTGCTTGTACCTGACACTTGAATGGGTGCATGTACCTGGACACCTGAATGGGTGCTTGTACCTGACACTCGAATGGGTGCTTTACCTGGACACTTGAATGGGTGTTCTACCTGGACACCTGAATGGGCGCTTGTACCTGGACACCTGAATGGGTGCTTGTACCTGGACACCTGAATGGGTGCTTGTACCTGGACACCTGTATGGGTGCTTGTACCTGGACACCTGAATGGGTGCTTTACCTGGACACTTGAATGGGTGTTCTACCTGTACACCTGAATTGGTGCTTGTACCTGGACACCTGTATGGGTGCTTGTACCTGACACTTGAATGGATGCTTGTACCTGGACACCTAGATGGGTGCGTGTACCTGGACACCTGAATGGGTGCTTGTACCTGTACACCTGAATGGGTGCTTTACCTGTACATGCGAATGGGTGCTTTACCTGTACACCTGGATGGTTGCTTGTACCTGGACACCTGAATGTGTGCTTGTACCTGTACACCTGAATGGGTGCTTTACCTGACACTTGAATGGGTGCTTTACCTGGATACCCGAATAAGTGCTTTTCCTGGGCACCTGAATGGGTGCTTTCCTGACACCTGGGTGCGTGCTTGTACCAGGACACCTGAGTGGGTGCTTTACCTGGACACCTGAATTGGTGCTTTCCTGACACCTGAGTTGGTGCTTGTACCAGGACGTCTGAATGGGTGCTTTACCTGGACACCTGAATGGGTGCTTGTACCTGTACACCTGAATGGGTGGTTTACTTGTACACCTGAATGGGTGCTTTACCTGGACACCTGAATGTGTGCTTTCCTGTCACCTCAATGGGTGATTTACCTGGACACCTGAATGGGTGCTTGTACCTGACACTTGAATGTGTGCTTGTACCTGAACACCTGAATGAGTGCTTTTATCTGGACGCCTGAATGTATGTTTTACCTGGATCATGCTCGTAACAAAGATGGGGCACATGATATGGTTTTGGTGAAATGTTTTGAAAAATAGTATTTTTTGAGTAGCTGAATTTGCGGGTGGATTTGGCTGATTGATTGGGTAAAGGGTTGATGGCAAGAAAGATGTAACTTGGTTAACTTGACATTAAAATTGAAGACATATTAGTGTCAGACATTCATCAAATGTGTTCAAATCAATGAACGAAGCTACTTGGAATTTTCAGAATTTGTTCTACGATACCAGCCCAACATTTTTTATCTTTGTAGAGCGCAGTGACTGCATGGGAGCACCGTGGATTATGTGGAAATTGAGAGGACAATTCGTTCCTGTTTTATTCTCAAAGCAGTCATTTTTCCACTCAATACCGACATGTTACTGGCCTAGTTGGGCATTATTTCTCTCTTTTTGATGTACTGTTAGCGGCCTAGCTGAGCATTATTTCTCTCTATTTGATGAACTGTTCCCGACCTAGCTGAGCATTACTTCTCTCAGTTTGATGAACATTTACCGGCCTAGTTGGGCATTATTTCTCTCTATTTGAGGAATTGTTACCAGCCAAGCTGAGCATTATGTCTCTATTTGATGAATTGTTACCGGCCTAGTTGGGCATTATTTCTCTCTATTTGATGAACTGTTACTGGCCTAGCTGAGCATTATTTCTCTATTAGATGAACTGTTACCAGCCCAGTTGGGCATTATTTCTCTCTACTTGATGAACTGTTACCTAGTTGAGCATTGTTTCTCTCTATTTGATGAACTGTTACCATCCTAGTTGGGCATTATTTCTCTCTATTTGAGGAACTGTTACCGGCCTTGCTGAGCATTATGTCTCTATTTGATGAACTGTTACTGGCCTAGTTGGGCATTATTTCTCTCTATTTGATGAACTGTTACCGGCCTAGCTGAGCATTACTTCTCTCTATTTGATGAACTGTTACCGGCCTAGTTGGCATTATTTCTCTCTATTTGAGGAACTGTTACCGGCCTAGCTGAGCATTATGTCTCTATTTGATGAGCTGTGACCAGCCCAGTTGGGCATTATTTCTCTCTTTTTGATGAACTGTTACCAGCCTAGCTGAGCATTATTTTCTCTATTTGCTGAACTGTTACTGGCCTAGTTGGGCAGTATTTCTCTCTATTTGATGAACGGTTACCGGCCTAGTTGGGCATTATTTCTCTCTGATGAACTGTTACCGGTCTAGTTGAGCATTATTTCTCTCTATTCGGTGAACTGTTACCAGCATAGCTGAGCATTATTTCTCTCTATTTGAGGAAATGTTACTGGCCTAGCTGAGCATTATGTCTGTATTTGATGAACTATTACCGGCCTAGTTGGGCATTATTTTTCTCTATTTGATGAACTGTTACCGGCCTAGCTAAGCATTATTTCTCTCTATTTGATGAACTGTTACCAGCCTAGCTGAGCATTATTTCTCTCTATTTGAGGAACTGTTACCAGCCTAGCTGAGCATTATGTCTCTATTTGATGAACTGTTACCGGTCTAGTTGAGCATTATTTCTCTCTATTTGATGAACTGTTACCAGCCTAGCTGAGCATTATTTCTCTCTATTTGATGAACCATTACTGGCCTAGCTGAGCATTAAGTCTCTATTTGATGAACTGTTACCGACCTATTTGGGCATTATTTCTCTCTATTTGAGGAACTGTTACCGGCCTAGCTTAGCATTATGTCTCTATTTGATGAAGTGTTACCAGCCTAGTTGGGCATTATTTCTCTCTTTTTGATAAACTGTTACCAGCCTAGCTGAGCATTATTTCTCTCTATTTGCTGAACTGTTACCGGCCTAGTTGGGCAGTATTTCTCTCTATTTGATGAACGGTTACCGGCCTAGTTGGGCATTATTTCTCTCTGATGAACTGTTACCGGTCTGGTTGAGCATTATTTCTCTTTATTTGATGAACTGTTACCAGCATAGCTGAGCATTATTTCTCTCTATTTGAGGAACTGTTACCGGCCTAGCTGAGCATTATGTCTCTATTTGATGAACTGTTACCGGCCTAGTTGGGCATTATATCTCTCTATTTAATGAACTGTTACCAATCAAGCTGAGCATTGTTTCTCTCTATTTGATGAACTGTTACCAGCCTAGCTGAGCATTATTTTATTTCTCTCTATTTGAGGAAATGTTACCAGCCTAGCTGAGCATTATGTCTCTATTTGATGAACTGTTACCGGTCTAGTTGACCATTATTTCTCTCTATTTGATGAACTGTTACCAGCCTAGCTAAGCATTATTTCACTCTATTTGATGAACCGTTACCGGCCTAGCTGATCATTAAGTCTCTATTTGATGAACTGTTACCAGCCTAGTTGGGCATTATTTCTCTCTATTTGATGAAGTGTTACCGGCCTAGCTGAGCATTATTTCTCTCTATTTGATGAACTGTTACCAGCACAGGTTACCGGCCTAGTTGGGCATTATTTCTCTCTATTTGATGAACTGTTACCGGCCTAGTTGGGCATTATTTCTCTCTATTTGATGAACTGTTACTGGCCTAGTTGGGCATTATTTCTCTCTATTTGCTGAACTGTTACTGGCCTAGTTGGGCATTATTTCTCTCTATTTGATGAACTGTTACTGGCCTAGTTGGGCATTATTTCTCTCTATTTGATGAACTGTTACTGGCCTAGTTGGACATTATTTCTTTCTATTTGATGAACTGTTACCAGCCTAGTTGGGCATTATTTCTCTCTATTTGATGAACTGTTACTGGCCTAGTTGGACATTATTTCTCTCTATTTGATGAACTGTTACCGGACTAGTTGGGCATTATTTCTCTCTATTTGATGAACTGTTACTGGCCTAGTTGGGAATTATTTCTCTCTATTTGATGAACTGTTACTGGCCTAGTTGGACATTATTTCTCTCTATTTGATGAACTGTTCAATTCTAACCGCTCACATCTTTGTACAGGCTAGAGCAGTCAGAGTTGAGCAGTTCACATCTTTGTACAGGCTAGAGCAGTTAGAGTTGAGCAGTTCACATCTTTGTA
The DNA here is from genome assembly GCA_031216915.1 of Pictodentalium vernedei. NCBI lineage: Eukaryota > Metazoa > Mollusca > Scaphopoda > Dentaliida > Dentaliidae > Pictodentalium > Pictodentalium vernedei. Next base: position 474,863,653 of record CM062290.1, read on the forward strand.
CAGGCTAGAGCAGTCAGAGTTGAGCAGTTTATATTAGACTGTCTTGAACTGATAACTCGACCATTTCTATACAAAGATACCCACATATTGTTGGCCACTTATTTACTGGTTGAATGCTAGAAGCCACTTTCAGGATTTTCAAAATACCAGATGAAAAGGTTATATTTTACTTGCTCATGTTTCATATTCAGACAAATACTTGTAATATTATATATATATAAATTTGTTACTCATTACTATGGCTGTCATGATTTTTTAATTTAGGAATTGATTAATCATCGCTAATAATCAATAATAATTGATTAATTCTACCAAGATGACTCCCCCCCCCCCTCTCTTTTTGAAATCGTTAAAAATGAAGTTCAAGTCGGTTGACCTACGTCACGTAAACAACAAAGATGATTCTCTTTTAGGTACATTAAAAGCTTGAATGTTCTGAACTTTTGGACCATCAGTGTAATAATCAAGACCGGTCATTAGTTGCGAACTTTACAAGTTCGCAACTGCCGCCTGGTCTTGATTATTACACTGATGGTCCAAAAGTTCAGAACATCAAAACTTGAATGTACCTAAAAGACAAATGCTTCTAACGGCTTCTTGAGGTTCATCGTCAATGTTCTTGACCTTTTATCTTCAGAAACAATAGTATTTTTATACTGTACCAATGACCCAGACATAGCTGGTGCTAACTCTTAAAATACTAGGGCCAAACACAAATTTTGCCCCCCAATCCCCAAAATTTGCATCTAAAACCAAAAGAAATCATGTCCTGAAGGTCCTCCATACTTTGCCCTTACTGCGCATGCGCAGTGTCAAGGACGTTCCAAAATTGGCGCCAATTATCATTCTTTGTTTGGCCCTTCATCAGTTAACATCTCACTGATCTTTGTGCTTGTAAATCTCAGTTTAAATGATGCCAGACACATAAATATTGGAGAAATGGTGATTCTAAGGAGGATATAGAAGGAGGAAAGGAAAAAGGAGTGACAGAAAATATTCAGGGCTGTAACTTAAAATTTTGTAAAGAAATTATGTTAAGTTGCCTATTTTCGAGGCATGGGCCTGTTGTTGTCATTCTTGCTATGAAGTTGCACTGCTTATTCAGTGTTTCCTCTTCCCTTGTCCTGTAAGTACCCACTTTCTATTCTCCCATGCTTTTGGCATATTTTTGAGTAAGATTACTACTAAAATTTCCTGGGAGAATTAGCTTGGTAACAGAATGAATTCTGTTATTTTCCCCATGTTTACATTTTCACCCATGGGTGTTTAGACGTTGTGTTCTGCATCTACCATCTGATGTTCTGCAGATTCTTCCCTGGAAGTCTCTGTTTTGCATCAGGTAGTGTGTATTTTGATAACTGATTTCGGGCCAGGATTGTCAGTGCCTGGAGTCATGTTTTCTAGTGTTTATACACTTCTTGTTTACATTGGCAACAGTCTCTTTTGAAGGGGGGCTTTTTGCCTTTGGAGTAGTTTATCTCATTATAAGATACATTATTATTATCCGTAAGTGTTGCATTAATTATTTAAAATAATTTTAAAATTTTTGTCCACACTTAGCCTTGGGATCCATTGGGGCTCAATGTTACTTTTCAGAAACTTGGGCTTCGCTGAAAAAATATTTTTCAAAAATTATTTTTGATTTCAATTGTTTTTTCAATGTTAATGGATCATGTTATTATGTATCTTTGTTTTTAGGGGTTTGTGCGAGTACTAGGACTTGTTGTTGTCTTTTCACAATGAAAAGATATTGTTCAAATTGTAATAGGAAGAAATCTTCCTCTGACTTTCATGATCATTGTATTAATTGTAGTCAGTGTACTCGCACTAACTCCTGTTCAATATGTGAATATTGGGATGATAAACATTGGAAACGTGTGTCACGGTATGTTGTTAGCGGGGAAAGGGCCATGCCGGTCCTTTCTCCACAGGGTCACTCTAGTCTATCAGTTTCTATTTCAGAGGAACAAGAACAGGGTGATGTTTCCATGTTATCCTCCAAAAGTGCGCTTCCGTCGTCACAATTGAATGCAGAGCTAGCTGCAAAAGTGCTCATGGAGATACGACAGTTGCCTAAGAGGTCCCGAGTAGGATCGACGGCACTGTCGTCCGCTAGCTCGCCCGGTGTAGCGTCCATTCACCGAATGGTTCGGCAGCCAGGTTCGTCCGTTGCGGTCCAGGAAGAAGTGTTGGGTGATGCGAGCACTATAAACATACAAGGTGCACACCCAGTGACGGCGGATAAAAGGAGAGATCGGAGGAAGCCTTCTAGTCCGGTTCCTAGCTCATCCAGGTCCAGCCGGGCCGCGAGCGAGAGAGGCCCCTCTCTCGTACAACAACATCTGGGACCAGATGTTGTGGTACAAAATGTGTCGCAAGCGGAGCACACGTCCGTCGCTCGGGACGCTCCGTTGTATAGGCAGTCCGCTGAGACTGCTCAGGCTTCCCCATCCTCTCGGCAGCGCACACGACTGCACCTTGGCTACGTGACTGTGAATATTCTACCAGCTTCGCCGATTAGGGATTCATCGGCGACCATGTCACGCCATCCGGTAGCCAGGGACACAAGGCCGGTAGACTCCGGACGTTCGCATACAAAGAGTATGCGGGAGTCAGCTGATGCGGAGCTTCCCGCGGCTAAGCAGCGAAAGACCGCTACTCCGCAGGCCTCGATGACGGATGTGCTAGCTCAGATAGCACAAATTATCGCAGCATCCCAGCAATCGACAGAATCGGTGTCGGATCGGGAATTATCCGACGGCGCTGGGTCGGTACGCTCCACCGAAGCATCGGGTGTGGACAACCGGAAGCATCGTGAGGTCCGACCGGATGGCGAAAGGGATACTGATGACTTGGAGCTATCCCTTTCGGAACAACATAAAGCTGCCGTGGATTTCATCCGACACTTCCTTCCTCAAGTTGTTCCGTCAGGCCAGACTGCTGCGGTACCGGATAAGAGACTGATAGCGTCATTGGACACTGAATTCTTCGAGCGGTTCAGAGACATCGTCCCTGAGTTTCCGTCTCAGTCCAATAATGTCACAAGAACATTTGAATCATTGAACGATGCTATCTTCAAGCTTGCTTCCAAAACAGGCAAAGCTGGTTTCTTGTCCGCCAATTCTCTTAACCTGCCTTTCATTAATTCAAGGAATAAATTCGATACGGCAGGACAGGGTGTTCCGAGAGTTCCTCTGCATCTTGACGACGAGGCGGAAGACTTAGAATTGTCATTACCGTCGTCTTCGCCCATTCCAACCGTGGTGTTGGATACGACAATTATGTCTAGCAGGGCCAGTTTAGACGCTTTATCTTACACAGACCACCTTACTAAGGCGTTATCACTACGTCTTCAAGGGAAAGAATTCCAGGATATACAATCCTCTTTGACTTCTTTCAAGGGCAGTAGCTTATTCCACGTATAACTCCGCCCTTTCAGTGGCAAACCTGGAGTTGGTTAGACGTGACGCAGCCCTAGCTATATCCACACGCGTGGATAGTAAGGTGAAGAACTCTCTCAGAGTCGCTTCGGTCTCCGGAGAGCTTCTCTTCGACGGCAAGCTTTCTGCAATCTGCGATAAAATTACTAAGAAAGCTTCGGATTCTCTGCTGTTTAAATCCGCTTCCAAAAAGTCGGATACGGCAGAAAAGAGTAAGACAGGCACTTCTGGGACTAATGCACCCAAGAGAGGTTCCTATAGAGGTTCCGGTGCATCCTCTTGGTCTTATTCAAGAGACTGTCAAGGCAGCGACTCACGTGCGGGACGTCCTTCGGGCCGTGACAACCGGTCGGACGCCCCGAGGTCGACGGGACGAGGTGCGGGTCGTGGAGGACGTGGTTTCTCCTCCCGCAGGCCTCGCAGGTCCAGGAGGTGATGGTTTCAACCTCTATTGTGTTCGGTTGGCGGAAGGTTGTCAAGTTTTTCAGAAGAGTGGGCGTCGATTACGGACGACCCTTGGGTGAGAGGGGTGATTTCGGAAGGTCTAAGAATATCCTTCAAACGAAAGCCTCCTTTAACTCAAGGCCAAAATGGACTAAACTTCCGTCAAATCCGCAGAAAAGAGACGCTCTGTTATTGGAGGTGCAGTCTCTTTTAATGAAGAACGCAGTAGAGGTCGTAGAAGACCAGGAAACACCGGGATTCTACAGCCATCTGTTTCTGGTTCCGAAACCAGACGGCTCGTTCCGTCCAGTCATAGATTTGAGCTGGATAAACAAGCTGATCGTCGCTCCGAAGTTCTATATGGAGACGATTTGATCGGTCAGAGCGAGTATTCGGGTGAATGATTATGCTACAAGCATAGATCTCAAAGATGCGTACTTTCATGTCATGGTACATCCGACATTCAGAAAGTATCTACGCTTCGCAGTCCTAGGAGTGGTGTATCAATTCGGAGCGATGTGCTTCTGATTGAACCTAGCACCCTGGGCTTTCACTCAGGTAATGAACTCGGTAATGATATATTTCCGAGCTCATTCGTCTGCGGTAACGTCGGCCTACCTGGACGACATTCTTCAGAGGTACGGCAACAAGTTAACGCTTCAGAACGATGTGCAGAATCTGCTTCTATTGCTCCGACGTCTCGGTTTTGTTATAAACGAGGAGAAGTCGGATCTGGTGCCATCCAAGTCATTCACACATCTGGGAATGAGCTTCGAGATGCACAACAATCTCGTTCGTCTGCCGTTAACCAGAGCGAAATTAGTCAGTTGTTACGCTCGCTATTGTCTTCATGCAGACAAAGTCACAGCGAGGGAGTTCATGAGACTGATAGGTCTGTGCGGAGCCGCTGCGGATCTCATTCCGATGGGGCGGTTACGCACTCGTCCTCTCCAAATTTTCTTGACTCAGAATTGGAGTGTGAAGATTCATTCGCTCGACATAGACGTTCTCTTGTCAGATCAAATGAAACAAGAGATTCAGACTTGGGCAAACATTCAGTGGTTGACTCAGGGAGTTCCGCTGCAGTTGCCGGATCCGAGTTTCACGATTATGACGGATGCCAGTCAAACAGGTTGGGGTGCATCATTGATCCCAACGGATTCGAGGTGCCAGGGTCTTTGGGATCCACAGTTTCTAAGCAAACACATAAACATCAAGGAAATGATATCAATTTGGCTTGTGTTACATCATTGGATGGACATTATTCAGAAAGCTCATGTCCAAATCCTGTCCGACAATACAACAGTAGTGGCGTATATCCGGAACCAGGGAGGCACTCATTCCGTTACGTTATTCAATTTAACGGAAAGAATCCTTCTGTTTGCTCTAGAACATCAAGTTCTACTTTCGGTCCGTCATATACCGGGTCGTCTGAATGTACTAGCAGACTCCCTTTCACGGAAGGGTCGCTTGTTGCCGTCGGAGTGGACTCTCAACAAACAGGTATTCAATCAGATTTGCTACCAATGGGAACGGCCAATGATAGACTTATTTGCGACACATCTCAACAATCAGTTGCAGACGTATGTGTCACCATGTCCGGATCCAAGAGCATTTGCAGTAGACGCTCTATCGATCTCATGGGACGGAATGATAGGATATGCGTATCCTCCAGCGCCGTTAATTCAGCAAGTATTGCTAAAGATAAAACAATCTCAATGCAAGATTCTGTTTGTAGCATCTCTGTCTCCACAGAGACCGTGGATAAATCTACTCAGGTGTCTGCTGTGGGACCTACCGCGAAAGCTTCCTCCACGGGAGGATCTTCTTTCGCAGAGGAAACCGCGTCAACTTCATCACAACCCGCAAGGTCTCAACCTTCACGTTTTTCCATTGTGCGGTCCTTCTTGCATGGCAAGCACTTTACAGGACGAGCAGTGGACGCGATTTCTAACTGTAGGAGGACCTCCTCTTCGCTAAACTATGCGGCTAAGTGGAAGGTTTTTCGTCGTTGGTGTAGGGATCATTCTGTTGATATTTTTGATCCCTCCATACCAGACATTGCAAACTTTCTAGTATACTTGTTTGACGAGATCAAACTGCAGCCTGTTACTATTAAGGGTTATAGGTCTATGTTATCTGATACCTATGCACACCACGATAGTTTACAAATTGGATATAATGTCTCTTCATCTAAATTAGTTAGAAACTTCTCGATAAATAGACCCAGAACTCTTAGATTAATTCCTAAGTGGAATTTAGCTTGGGTTCTTCTTAAACTGAAGGAAAAGCCATTTGAGCCTCTTGGGACAGTAGATGTCAAATTCTTGTCTTATAAGACAGCGTTTCTCTTAGCTTTTTTTTCTGCTAGAAGAGTCAGTGAGCTTCATGCACTACCGGTGGACGATTCTCACTATCGTAGTGTCGGGAACACTATCGCCTTCACTACTAATGTTGGATTTTTAGCTAAGAATCAGGCTCCTAATATATATCCGGAACCTATTGTTATTAAGGCTCTGCCGTCTTCAGACGGGCATAGGCCTTTACTCTGTCCTGTTAGAGCTTTTCGCATTTATAAACAAAGATCTCAGTTTCTCAGAAAGGGACGAAAACGCTTCTTTCTGTCTCTGATGCCTAATAGAAAGGACATTTCGGTCCATTCTATTGCTAGATGGATTCAATTAACTATCCGTACTGCTTTTGAAAATTTATCTTCTACTCAGCAGTCTGTGCTTAAGATTTCGGCTCATGAAGTAAGAGCTCTTTCTACATCTTGGGCTTATGCTAATAGTGTTGCTATTACAGATTTAATGAAGGCTGCTTATTGGTCTCAGCCATCCACATTTACTAATTTTTATCTCAGAAATATTGAGTCCATTTCTGGAGACCTGCATTGTTTATGTCCGTTATCTGTTGCTCAGAATGTCATCCACTAAACAGTTGCAACTATAGTTATGCAGGCTTTCTGTTCCGGCAGTGACTCCGTCCTGCTGCCCTCTTCGCTCTGGACTATTTGACCCAGGGCAAGGGGAAGGGGGGGGGGGGGGAGGGTGTTCCCTTAGGTCACCTGCTTTATAGTGAAAAGTAAGGGAATTCCTCCTCTGGAGTCAGTGATTCTGAGTCGTTTCTGGGATGGTTTTAAAGTGTAATATTAATGTTAAAATTCATTCATGTCATATTTTTAAAGTGTAGCTCGGTGTGAAGCATTTGTATATGTCAAGTGTCAAACGGGCTTTAATATACAATACTCGGACACTTTTAAATGACTATAAAGAGTCTCAATTCTCTGGACTAACTTTATTTATTGGCTTACTTTAAAAATAATTAGTATAAGGGTTTATACTGGATGTTAATAGAGAACATGAATGTTATTGTGCTCAATTATGAAGGGTATTGTATCTTTCTAATTTATCATAAAATAAGAAAGATACATGTAAAGCCTAATACCCCTTTTCTCCTTGAGGGGTTGACTCTATCTTATATAGTTGAGCTTATTGGATTTTCCTCTATGTCCTAGGCCCTCCAGCCTTTTTACTATTCAGCTATGTCTGGGTCATTGGTACAGTATAAAAATGTTAAAAAATTTATAGTAATTTATATATTTTTTATACTTACCAATGACCCAGACGGGGATGGCCCTCCCAGGAGTTGGGAACTCATCCCTCCCCACTGAGTACATAGCGCTGACCAGGCACTGCTTGTAAGAATGATAATTGGTGCCAATTTCGGAACGTCCTTGACACTGCGCATGCGCAGTATGGGCAAAGTATGGAGGACCTTCAGGACATGATTTCTTTTGATTTTAGATACAAATTTTGGGGATTGGGGGGCAAGATTTGTGTTTGACCCTAGTATTTTAAGAGTTAGCACCAGCTATGTCTGGGTCATTGGTAAGTATAAAAAATATATAAATTACTATAAATTTTTTAACTTTTTCGTCAAATTTTTTTTAATTATTAAATGTGTAAACCAGGGTGAAATTTACGGATTCTTCGACAACGGAAAATACTAATCGATTTTGGCATGACTGATTGACAATCAATTAATTGATTAATCGTGACAGCCCGACAAATTACTGGAGAGTGCCTGTGGGCATCTTCAATAATTTGTAATAAAACAAATTTTGAATTACATAGTCAAACCACCAAAAATAATCTAGCCTGCAAGCCTGAATATAATCAACCTGTCATTTGCAAAATGAGGTCTCCAGAGGGTGAATTTGCTGATGCTATCCCATACAGTGGGCCAGTTTATCCTCTAGGTACATCTTTCTGTTTTGGCTTGAGACCTTGATTCAGTCTGAGGTTCACAGAGAGGAAATTCACCCTCTGGGGACCTCATTTTGAAGATGACAGTCTGCTTATTTTCCGGCTTGCCCGCAACCAGTGAATGAAGATATTTATGTCATATATTGATCACTTTTTTAGAAATGTGTTACAGATATAAAAAAGAGATGTGTTTCAAGTATTTATTTATTTCACTCAAAGATAGATTTGTTCGAAACTTTGTCGTTGGGGATGGGTTGGGTATCCTAAGAGGGGAGGGGGTATCCTAAGGGGGGGGGGGGGGGGGGGGGGGGGGGGGGGTATCCGAGTCTATTTAACATTGTAATTCATCAGTTAAATTTGGCCATGTTGTTCTTTCAGAACCTGTAATTTGATTGGCTGAGAGCCTGTCGGCTCCGTGCTCTAATCTCAGGTAAATTCACTCTTACCATGCTCTAATTGCTGGAAGTGGGTCAATTAGAACATGTCTGTATCCACACTATGCGCGACCAACAGTGCTATACCACAGATTGAACACCCCCCAGAGATTTTCTCTGTGGCAATGTTTGTTAGCATCTGTAACACCCCCCAGAGAATTTTTCTATAGCAATGTTTGTTAGCATCTGTAACACCCCCAGAGATTTTCTCTATGGCAATGCTTGTTAGCATCTGTAACACCCCCAGAGATTTTCTCTATGACAATGTTTGTTAGCATCTGTAACCACCCCCCGGAGATTTTTTCTATGGCAATGTTTGTTAGCAGCTGTAACCCCCACCCCCCCACCCCCACCCCCCTCACCCCCCTCCCCCCAAGATTTTTCTATGGCAATGTGCAATGTTTGTCCCCATGGGAACCCCGTGAAGTGAAGCAGTGCCTGTTCACTGCTGTAAACAGGCTCTGTTTTACTGGTAAAATAGGACCCAGTCACCAATGCTTGGGAGGTGCAAACCCTCTCTAAAATGGGCAACATGGCTTATTAACGCACACCCCTGGTCTTGAATTGATACTCATGTTGTGGTCATGCTTAGCTATTGTGCAAAAATATGTGACCTTATTTAAAACAAAAATAAATAAATAAATATGGCAATGTTTGTTAGCATCTGTAACACCCCCAGAGATTTTTTCTGTGGTAATGTTTGTTAGCATCTGTAACACCCCCAGAGATTTTTTCTGTGGCAGTGTCTGTTAGCATCTGTAACACCCCTCAGAGATTTTTTCTATGGCAATGTTTGTTAGCATCTGTAACACCCCTCAGAGATTTTTTCTATGGTAATGTTTGTTAGCATCTGTAACACCCCCAGAGATTTTTTCTATGGCAATGTTTATTAGCATCTGTAACACCCCCCAGGGATTATCTCTATGGCAATGTTTGTTAGCATCTGACCTTCAGATTCATCGAGTCAGTGTACCTTCAGATTCATTGAGTCAGTGGATCTTCAGATTCATTGAATCTGAGTACCTTCAGATTCATTGAGTCAGTGGACCTTCAGATTGATGGAGTCAGTGTACCTCCAGGTTCATCGAGTCAGTGTACCTTCAGATTCATTGAGTCAGTGGACCTTCAGATTCATTAAGTCCGTGTACCTTCAGATTCATTGAGTCAGTGTACCTTCAGATTCATTGAGTCAGTGTACCTTCAGATTCATTGAGTCAGTGAACCTTCAGATTCATTGAATCAGTGGACCTTTAGATTCATTGAGTCAGTGGACCTTCCGATTCATTGAGTCAGTGGACCTTCACATTCATTGAGTCAGTGTACCTTCAGGTTCAATGAGTCGGTGTACCTTCTGGTTCATTGAGTCACTGTACCTTCAGATTCATTGAGTCAGTGGACCTTCAGATTCATTGAGTCAGTGTACCTTCAAATTCATTGAGTCAGTGTACCTTCAGATTCATTGAGTCAGTGTACCTTCAGATTCATTGAGTCAGTATACCTTCAGATTCATTGAGTCAGTATACCTTCGAATTCACTGAGTCAGTGTACTTTCAGATTCATTGAGTCAGTGTACCTTCGGATTCATTGAGTTGATGTACCTTCAGATTCATTGAGTCAGTGGACCTTCAGATTCATTGAGTCAGTGCACCTTCAGATTCATTGAGTCAGTGTACCTTCAGATTCATTGAGTCAGTGGACCTTCAGATTCCTTGAGTCAGTGGAACTTCAGATTTATTGAGTCAGTGGACCTTCAGATTCATTGAGTCATTGTACCTTCAGATTCATTGAGCCAGTGGGCCTTCAGATTCAGTGAGTTTGTCAGCCTTTGAGTTCAATCAGAGAGTTGAACTTTGGGTTCATTCAGATAGCTTTTGCTTCTTCTTCGTCACAGATATTGAGAGCTTTTTTCTGTGTGGAAACCCTACTCTCAGGTGTTCTGGTTAGAATTTGCTCACCATATACTGTACAAGTTTGTAATCATGCAGTTTCCTCGCTTCATCCCCATTGCCCTTGTCGTGGCACAGTGGCGTTGTGTACTAAGACACGTCAATGGTGCACTTATCTTCAACCAATGCTAATCCTGCTTGTGTGGAGCTAGCATGTTGGGAAGATGACAGTTGCTCGGTGGTTCTCTCTAGGTAAAACATAAAACGGTCATGGTCATGATTAGCCATTGTTCAGAAATTTGTGACCTGAAACACCAATAAATAAATAAACCATGCAGTTTGTCAAGTTGTATTAACCCTTAACCCAACATAATGGCAAAAACCGGCCAGCACTATCCTCAAAAATCTCCATTTAATTTTCATTATTTTTCATTTTTTGTCTCAAAAACATAGGTTGTGGCCCCTCATTGGAACGAGCTTGTTGTGCTCATTCCAATGAGGGGTCATAACCTATGTTTTTGAGACAAAAAATGAAAAAAAATTAGATATTCCATAAATTTTTTTGCAAGTGTCATCTGCTTTTCATGTTAGGTAAAGGGTTAAATATCTGTATTTTTATACTGTACCAATGACCCAGACATAGCTGGTGCTAACTCTTAAAAATGTAGGGCCAAACACAAATTTTGCCCCCCCAATCCCCAAAATTTGCATCTAAAACCAAAGAAAACATGTCCTGAATGGCATGCGCAGTGTCAAGGACGTCCCGAAATTGGCCCCATTAATCATTTTTTGTTTGGCCCTTCATCAGTTAACATCTGACTGATCTTTGTGCTTGTAAATCTCAGTTTAAATGATGCCAGACACATAAATATTAGAGTAATGGTGATTCTAAGGAGGATATAGAAGGAGGAGAGGAAAAATGAGTGACAGAAAATAATCAGGGCTGTAACTTGAAATTTTTTAATGAAATTATGTTAAGTTACCTATTTTCGAGGCAATAATAGCCTGTCATGGTCATTCTTGTTATCAAGTTACACTGCTTGTTCAGTGTTTTCCTCTCTCCCTTTCCTTTAAGTCCCCTCTTGCTATTCTCCCATGCTTTTGGCATATTTTCTGTAATATTATTACTAAAATTTCTTGGGAGTTTTAGCTGGATAACAGAATGAATTCTGTTCTTTTCCCCATGTTTACGTCTTCACCTATGGGTGGTTAGGCGTAGTGTTCTGCATCTACCATCTGATGTTCTGCAGTTTCTTCCCTTGAAGTCTCTGTTTTGCATCAGATAGTGTATTATTGGTAACTGATTTCGGGCCAGGGTGCCTGGAGTTTTGTTCTGGTGTTTTTACACTTATTGTTTACATTTACAACAGCCCTCTGTGTGAGGGGGATTTCTTGAAAATAATATCTTGATGTTAATTTAATCATAACTAGATACATTATTATTGTTCGTAAGTGTTGCATTAATTTTTTAAAATATTTTTAGAATTTTTGTCCACCCTTAAGCTTGGGATCCATTGGGGCTCAACGTTACTTTTCAGAAACTTGGGCTGGTCTGAAAAAATATTTTTTCAAAATTTTTTGATTTCAATTATTTTTTCTATGTTAATGGATCATGTTATTATGCATTTTGATTGTCAGGGGTTGGTTCGAGTACTAGGACTTTGTTTTCTTTTCACAATGAAGGATATTGTTCAATTGTTATAAGAGGAAATCTTCCTCTGACTTTCATAATCATTGTATAAATGTAGTCAGTGTACTCGCACTAACTCCTGTTCTGTATATGTTAATTTCGATGACAACATGGGAAGCGTGTGTCACGGTATGTTAGTGGGGAAATGGCCATTCCGGTCCTTTCCCCGCAGGGTCACTCTACTTTATCAATCTCTATTTCAGACGATCAAGAACAGGGTGATGTATCCGTGATGTCTTCCAAAAGTGTGTCTCCGTCGTCATAATTAATGAAGAGCTAGCGGAAAAGTGCTCATGTAAATACGTCAATTGCCTAAGAGGACCCTAGTGGGTTCGACAGCCTTTGACGTCCGCTAGCTCGCCCGGTGTAGCATCCATTCATCGAATTGTTCGGCAGCCGGGTTCGTCCGTTGCGGTCCAGAAGGAGTTTTGGGTGATGCGAGCACTATAAATCAACCAAATGCACACCCAGTGACGGCGGATTAGAGGAGAGAATGGAGGAAGCCTTTTAGTCTGGTACCTAGCTCGTCCAGGTCCATCCAGACTGCGAGCGAGAGAGGCCCCTCTCTCGTACAACAACATCTGGTCCCAGATGTTGTGGTACAAAATGTTTCGCATTCGGAGCATACGTCCGCCGCTCGGGACGCTCCGATATATAGTCAGTCCGGAGAGACTGTCAATAAGGCTTCCTCATCCTCATGGTAGCGCACACGACCGCTCTTGGCTACGTGACCTCGGATATCCAGTCAACTTCGCCAGTCAGAGAATCATCGGCGACCAGGTCACACCATCCGGTAGCCAGGGGACACGAGGCCTGCAGACTCCGGACGTTCGCATAAGAAAGTATGCGGGAGTCAACGTACACGGAGCTTCCAGCGGCAAAGCATCGTAAGACCGCTACTGCACAGGCCTCGGTGACGGACGTGCTATCCCAAATAGCACAGCTTATTGCAGCATCCCAGCATCGACAGAATCTCTGTCGCATCATGTATTATCCGACGACGCTGGGTCGGGACGCTCCGCGGAAGCAGGTACGGATGTCCGAAAATTTCATCTGGTCTGACGGGATGCCGAAAGGGATTCGGAGGATTTCGAGCTTTCCCTTTCGGAACAACATCAGCTGCTGTGTATGTCATCTGACTTTATCTTCTAGAGGTTCTTTCGTCGGACCAGAATGCTGCGATGCCGGATAAGAAACTGATAGCGTCGGTGGACACAGAAATTTTTGGTTCGGTTCAGGGACATCGTCCCTCAGTTCCGACACAGTCCAATAATGTCACACAACTTTCGAATTATTGAACGACGCTATATATATATTATTATATATTATTATATGCATGCTATTAACAAGCATGTCTGGTTTCTTGTTCGCAAAGTTATTGAGATGTCTTTCAAAAGTGTGCCTCTGTCGTCATAGATAATGAAGAGCTAGCGGCAATAAGTGCTCATGGAATACGTCAATCGCCTAAGAGGTCCCCAGTAGGATCGACGGAGTTGACATTCGCTGGCTCACCCGGTGTAGCGTCCATTCATCGAATGGTTCGGCAGTCGGGTTCGTCCATTGCGGTCTAGGAAGGAGATTTGGGTGATGCGAGCACTATAATAGACTTTAGTACACACCCAGTGACGATGGATTAGAGGACAGATCGGAGCAAGCCTGTTAGTCCGGTTCCTAGCTCGTCCAGATCCGTCCGGGCTGCGAGCGAGAGGGGTCCCTCTCTCGTACAACAACATATAGGACCGGATGTTGTGGTACAGTCATTTCGCATTCGGAGCATATGTCCGCCGCTCGGGACGCTCCGTTATATTGACAGTCCAAGAGACTGTCGATAATGCTTCCTCATCCTCACAGCAGCGCACACGACCGCACATTGGCTACGTGACCTCGAGTATCCGGCCAGCTTCGTCATTCAGTGATTCCACGGCGAACAGGTCACGCCATCCGGTAGCCAAGGGACACAAGGCCTATACACTCCGTTCGCTCGCATAATAGAAGTATGCATGGGGGTAACGAACACAGACCTTCCAGTGGCAAAGCATCGTAAGACCGCTTCTCCACAGGCCTCAGTGACGGACGTGCTATTCAAAATAGCACAGTTTATCGCAGCATCCCAGCAAACGACAGATTCTTGGTCGGATCAGGAATAATCCGACGGCGCTGGGTCGGTGCGCTCCACTGTTGCATCAGGTACGGACGACCGAACACTTTATAGGGTCCGACAGGATGGCGAAAGGGATTCGGACGATTTCGAGCTTTCCCTTTCGGAACAACACAAGCTGCCATACATTTCTTCCGGCATTATCTTCCAGAGGTTATTCCGTCGGACTACATTGCTGCGATGCTGGATAAGAGACTAATAGCGTCATTGGACATGGAGTTTTTGGATCGGTTCAGGGACATTGTCCCTGACTTGCCGACACAGTCCAATAATGTCATTAGAACATTCGAACGAATTATTTAACGATGCTATATATAAGCTTGCTACCAAGCATGATAATCTAGTTTCTTGTCCGCAATGCTCTATTCTGCCTTTCATCAATTCTAGGAAATAATTTATATTGGCAGAACAGGGCATACCGAGAGTTCCTATGCATCTTGACGGCGGGACTGAAGACTGGGAATTATCTTTTTCGCCGTCTATGTCAATTCCAACCACGATGTTGGAAACGACAGTGATGTCTATTAGACTTAACTTAGACGCTTTATCATACGTAGACCACCTTACTGAGGCGTTATCATTACGTCTTCAAGAGAAAGAATTCCAGGATATGATCCTCAATGTGATTTCTTTCAAGTGCAGTAGTTTTTCCACGTATAACTCCGCCCTTCAGTGGCAACCTGGAGTTGGTTAGACGTGACGCAGCCCTAGCTACATCCACGAGCGTGGATAGTAAGGTGAAGAACTCTCTCAGAGTCGCTTCGGTCTTGGAGAAGCTTCTCTTCGACAGCAGCCTTTCAGCAATCTATCAATTGCTCGATATACACGTTCTCTTGTCTATCAAGTGTAACAAGAGATTCAAACTGGGGCAAACATTCGGTGGTTGACTCAGAGAGTGCCACTGCAGTTGCCGGATCCGAGTTTTATGATTATGACGGATGCTAGTCAAACGGATTCGAAGTGCCAGGGTCTTTGGGTTCCGCAGTTTCTAGGCAAGCACTTAACTTCCAGGAAATGATGTTATTTTGGCTTGCACTATGTCATTGGATGAACATTATTCAGAAACGCACGTCCAAATCCTGTCCGATAATACGACAGTAGTTGCGTATCTCCGGAACCAGGGAGGGCACTCATTCATTTCCGTTATTCAATTTAACGGAAAGAATCCTTCTGTTTGTTATAGCACACCAAGTTCTGCTTCGGTCCGTCATATTCCGGGTCGTCTGATTGTATTAGCAGACTCCCTTTCACGTAAGGGTCGCTTGTTGCCGTCAGAATGGACTCTCAACAAACAAGTATTCAATCAGATTCGCTATCAATGGGAGCGCCCAATGATAATTTATTTGTGACACAACTCACTAATCAGTTGCAGACGTATGTGTTTCCATGTCTGGATCCCTGAGCTTATGTTGTTAACGCTCTATTGATCTAATAGGACGGAATGATAGGATATGCGTATCCTCAGCGCTGTTGATTCAGCAAGTATTGCTAAGATAAACATCCACAATACAATTCTGTTGATAGCATCTCTGTCTTCACAGAGACCATGGGTAAATTTACTCAGGTGTCTACTGTGGGACTTACCGCGAAAACTTCCTCCATGAGAGGATCTTCTTTCGCTGGGGAAATCGTGTCAACTTCATCACAAG